>CM062621.1:16656401-16953901 GCA_025617555.3 Puccinia polysora | reverse complement strand
GAACCAAATTAGCTAAACCTCTGCGTTTCTTCTTGGAAGGGCTCAATTTTTGATATGTATTGATTGCATTGGACTGTTTAGTTTGATCAGGTTGAGTATTGAGTGCTTCCAAATTGAAAAGAAGAAAGTCAATGACCTCCTCCCTCAGGTTTCTTGGAACCCCAGACTAAATACTCCTGGTCTTGCACTGACCGGGTGTGGTATACTGAATAGGTGTTTTGAATACAGGCTACCCTGCACAACTAGGAGACTGCGCCTGTGGGTGCATTGGGGAAAATTAAGGAGAATTGGAAAAAAGGAAATTTAAAATGTAAAATAATATAAAATAATAAAAGTAGAAGGAAATAAGGAAATGTGTCAACATTTATTTCAACAACATCCCCCTGGAATTTGATGCCAATCATTGAAAACAGCTCCAATTGAGCAGGTTGAGCATGTTATTGTTTTCAGGTTTGGAGAGTGCATTGGCCACCATGTCTCCAGAAGCAATGAGCTGAACCAACAGCCCACCCTTGGAGTGTTGTTTGCAGAGTCATTTGAGCTTCATGTCAATATGCTTTGTCTTCACGTTCAAGCCAAAGTGCTGAATTTTTTCCAGCAAGCTGTTGTTGTCAATGAGAAACTCATTGGGCGGTGTGGTGCTCTTTCATGAACGCAAGTCTGGAAAGGCTGCACGGGGATCAGAATGCTTGCGCGGATCGGAAGGCTTGCGCATATCGGACGCATTGCGCAGATTGGAAGGCTTGAGCAGATTGGACGGATTGGGTGGATCGGAAGGCTTGAGCAGATCGGATGGATTGCGCGGATCGGAAGGCTTGCGCGGATCAGATGGCTTGCGCGGATCGGACGGCTTGCGCGGATCAAGCGGATTGCGCATTGAAAGACGCGTGGATTGGATCACGGGGGTATGCCCTGGATACCTGGAACGGGTTGTCGGGCAGACGCATCATGAGAAGGACAAACCAGCAGGAAACACGGACGGGGAATGGGGCAGGGGGAGGTGGAGCATGGGTTACGGGACGGGGGACGGAGGGATAGGGTTGGGCTAGGGTTCTGTGGCTTAGGGGTTGTATTTGATCATTCTTGCTTACTTGAGGTTGTATTTAGGCTAGGGTTGAGAGGGAGGACTTAAATACTTCACTCTCAACTCTGGGTTGTAAGGAACATCATCACATCAGATTGGATTGTATTGGAAAGGAAGGAACCCATCTTATTATCACTCAATCACTCTCTCTCTTGACTGGCTGCATCCAATCTCCTTACAGACGCTTTGATCAATAACTTCCGGACTTGAGGACAACTTAAGAGGTGTAGCACACCTCTTGTTTCCACATCTGGGGGTCTGGCTGGGAATAATCTTTTTTTGAAGTCTCTCAAAGGTACTCAAGGATGCTACCAACAGCCGCTTCTCTTCCTTCCTCCTCCCACGGCCTCTGCTCTACCCCATGGATTTACCCGCATATTCAACTCAACATTGCGGAAGTGGAGCAATTCATCTCACAGTATGAAATGATTGGGACTCTGAAGGCGCTTTGGTTTTTGAGAAGGCGCGCCATGTTGTCTTGTTCATTGAGGACGCGGAAGCGCATCGGGACGTAGAGGAGATGGGAGGCTACCTGAACCTGGATTGGCCAGCACTGAAGGAGGACATTCTGGCAAGATGGGGGAGGCGCGGCTCCTGCTTTTGGAAGGACAATCTCAAGCCATCGGCGGAATTGGATTACAAGGCAGGCGCGCGCGGCAGGATCCAGTTGCAAGCGGAATTGGATTACGCGGAGCTGTATTACAGGGCAGTGTGCGTTCCAGCTCCACCACCAGCAACCATCCCTTGGGCTAGCAAACTCGCGGAGGTGGCAAGGAGCCTTGAGGCCTACCTGGAGAGTATTCAGTGTCCCGGCGCGCCTGCGCCCCGTGTGTGCGCAAATGGGGACAACAATGGCCGTTGGCGGACGGGACACAGGCACCGGACGGCGGATTGGAACGCAGGATTGGTTTCCCCAGTGGAGGTGGGGTATGTGTTGGGGAAGCGGGTCTTGGTGGAACCAGTTCAGCCTGCTGACGAGAAGCGGGCAAGGACAACAAAGGAAAAGGGAACGGATTCTCCGTGCCACCCAGGAACCGGTGAACGGCAGACGGGCCTTGCAAAGAAGGTAGATGCGGCGGCGGAAGAGACGGAGCACGCGTCGGAGGATCACAAGCCAAGCCAGACCTCTTTGACGGCGGGGAGTGCGCATTTGGAAAGGGTAGGGGCAGCAGCGGAAGGGACAAACCATGCGCCGAAGGATGGCAACCAGAGCCGGACCCCTTCAACAGTGGGGAGAATGAGGATGGGGCAGAAGGATGTTGCAGCAACGGAAAGGACGGACGGGGGGCCGGAGTGCGGGACGGATGGTCCCAGAACAGGCGCGCAGCCATCACGGCTAGAAAGAGCCTTGGGCTTGGTGCAGCGGACGCTTGTGGCAGGGCTTCAGGGGTGGAACAGGGAGGTATTGGATGCCAACGGCACGACTGGGGAAAAGAAAAATGGATTGGCGGGGACGCTGGCAACGGAAGGTGCATCGGGACGGAAGGTTGAGGAATTGGCTGGCGAACAAGGCCCCTGCGGGATTGGTTGAGGCAATGCACCACGGATCTGGTGATGAGTATAGGGGGCGTGGTTGGCTGAGGACAGCGGCAAAGTTGGGGTGGGAAGCTAGCGCAGGGTGGAAGGTTGGAGTTGCGACGCAGGACGCAGGCTCAAAAAAAAAAAAAAAACAAAACAAAACAAAAAAAAAATTTTTTTTCTCTTGTTCCTTCTTATCTATTCATTCTTCCTTTTCCTTTTTTTTCTCTTCCTGTCTCTCTTGAGGATTGCATACACGCGCTGGCGCGTCAAGGTCTCCCCATGTACTCTTGCCGATACTCTCACTGGCGCGGATTTCTCACTTTCAGACTCTCACTGGCGCGGATTTCTCACCTTTGCTGATTTCTCTCACTGGCGCGGATCTTCTCTCTCCAAGGCGCGGATCTCGCGCGCAGTTCTTATTCTCTCTAAGGGACTCACAAGCCCAAAGGCTACTCAATTGTGCGCAACGTGTGTCTTTTTGTGTATAGGCGCTGAATACAAAGGAGAAAGGATAGGAGAAGGAAAGGAAGGGAGGGGGGGCAATCCGTCTAAGTTGGTCCAGCTCTCATCATCTTTACCACGTCCAAGCGAGCCGCGGCAACCAAGTTGCGGAATGAGGCCAGAAGTTTGCGCCGGGAGTTGGCGTTGTGACCATGCAGTGCGGCTAGGAACCTCCGGAGGAGTCCATCCATGTTGTTTGCCATTGCGTCAAACCTAGCAAGTGGGACGGCCAGAACAATTGGAATGAAGTCCAGGATCTTGGGTAGTGTACTAGCTGGCAAGGAGTGGGGTAGTTGCGACAAGTGGGGGAGGGGGTGCAACTACGGAAGGTGAGATGGTGGGAGATCTCTGGGGACAGAACTCAAGTTGGGGGGGGATGTGGTGCTCTTTCATGAACGCAAGTCAGGAAAGGCTGCGCGCTGCGGGCTTTCACGGATCGGAATGCTTGCGCAGATTGGACGGATTGTGAAGATTGGAAGGCTCGCGCAGATGGGAAAGCTTGCGCGTATCGGAAGGCTTGCGCAGATCGGACGTATTGCGCAGATTGGAAGGCTTTCACGGATTGGACGGCTTGTGCGGATCAAGCGGATTGCGCATCACAAGACGCGTGGATTGGATCACAGGGGTATGCCCCAGATACCTGGAATGGGTTGTTGGGCGGACGCATCATGAGAAGGACAAACCAGCGGGCAACACGGACGGGGAATGGGGCAGGGGGAGGGGGAGCATGGGTTACAGGAAGGGGGACGGAGGGATAGGGTTGGGCTAGGGTTCTGTGGCTCAGGGGTCGTATTCCATCATTCTTGCTTACTTGCGGTTGTACTTAGGTTAGGGTTGAGAGGGAGGACTTAAATACTTCACTCTCAACTCTGGGTTGTAAGGAACATCATCACATCAGATTGGATTGGATTGGAAAGGAACAAACCCATCTTATTATCACTCTATCACTCACTCACACACACACACTCTCTCTCTTGACTGGCTGCATCTAATCTCCTTACAGACGCTTCAATCAATAACTTCCAGACTTGAGGACAACTTCAGGGGTATCTCCACCCTTGGTTTCCACAGCGGTAATGTCTTCTTCCAAAGTTCTCCAGTGACGGATCTTATCCACAGTCCCTCCTGTGCGCTGTCTGTGAGTGCATTCAATTCTGCTTTCGTGGTTGATAACATGATGTTATTCTTTTTTTGACTCTTCAAGGCAATGGGAAAACCCAACCACTTCACCAAGAATCCCAATTGCAAGCTCCATGTGTCAGGGTTGTCCGCCCAGGTGGCATCTGAATAAATCCTCAGTTGATGATCATCATTTTGAGGATTGCGGGCAAGTTCAAGGTCAGCTTTCCCGGCCAGATACTTCCAAAAATGAAGGAACTCCTTCCAATGGGACAGACCTAGTTTTTGATTGAACCTGGATAACAAGGATGCTGCTGCTGAAACATCAGGACAAGTCTTGCACAACAGATGATTCAAGATTCCAGTAAATTGTTGAAAGTTAATTTTTAGTTTTTGGAACTCTTTGCAGTCTTCATCCATTGCTTCTGTTAGTCTTAAACCGGGTATAAGAGGCGTGGGTACAGAACAACAAGACGTAGGATCCAGCTCCTCAAGTTTTTCAGCAAAGAGGGAAGATTTACTCAGACTTAGTTTCTCTTTGGTCTTTGTGACATTCATCCCCAGCACCATGTCCAATTCATGTGCCGATGACCTTGGGAAACAATCTAGAAATAAGTTTTGAAACCAATCAACCTCTCCTACCACCACTAGATCATCTACATGAGAAAAAAGAGAAGAATCTTTGAGATTGTGGATGTACAAGCAAGGATCAGAGTCGGATTTGCAATACCCAATGGACTCAAACCATTTTTTTAGATTCTTGAACCAGTTTGCCAGAGCCTGCCTAAGAACATATAGAGATTTTTTTAATTGAGGATTTGTGATTTGCAATTGCATTCTTCCGGCTTCAAGATGTAGATTTCTTCATGGAAGGTAGAAAATAAGAAAGCGGCCTTGACATTTAATTGATGTGTCTTCTGCCCAAGATTGATCCCCTGGATCAATAGAATGAGTAACATGGTAAACTTTTGGGTGGGGGAAAATGTCTCACCAAAATCTATCCCGGGAGTCTGTAGGTTTCCCATAATACAGATTATGGACTTCTTTTGTTCAGGTGTTCAGGAAGTAGATGGTTTTAGCTTATCAACCCACATGGTCCTGTGAAAATGATTAGGAGACACATCACACTCCTCCCAGACGTCTTGACTTTCAATATCCTTCATTTTGCTGATGCGTGAGTCTTTCCAGTACAACAGATCTTTCATCCGCTTATTGAGATGCGAGTACTGAGTTGGTCTGATTTTTTCTGTCCTATTGCAAAGATTGTATGTAGGAACTTCTGGGTAATTCACCATTGGCAACACTGTGGAAGTGAGATCAGGCTGAGAGTTAATGTCAACAGAGTCATCACCTTCAGTCTGAGCTTGATCAAATGGATTCCTCTGATCTTTCATATTTTCTTTTGTTCTGAGGAGAAGCTTGAGTGGACCCCTCAACAGAGATGTCGAGATTTTCTCCTATCTCAAATTTGACATTGCTAGTTGCAGGAGTGAGGGAGGTGTTGAAATCCAAAATTTTGATGCTTTTTGTGTCAATTACTAAATTGTCTTTTGTGAGTATTCTGTAGGAAAGCAGATCCTAATTATATCCTACTATCCTTCCAAAAGCCACACAAGGTTTGAGTTTTGTTTCTGGAGCCTTATTGCCAGAAATAAAAGTAATGGGGTTTCCAATAGGACAAAAAAAACTGAGCTCAATTTTCCTCCCTTTGAATTGTTTGTATGTTGAGGCGTTGGATCCATGAGATAGTAATTGATTAATAATAAGTGTGCAGGCCTTGATTATTATGCACAAGTACTTGGTGGAAATTTTTGAATCAAAGAGAACAGTTCAAAGGGACTCAAGAATATTTTGGTTGCATCTCTTTGCCAATCCTTTCTGCTCAGGAGTGTAGGGATCAGAGAAAGTTTGTTTGATGTTGTTTGCTTGACAGAAAGCCTTCAAGGACTTGTTGGTAAATTTGGTTCCCCTGTCTGAGTTTAGGATCATTGGAGAATATCTGATCCGTTTGATTCCATGTTGATGAGGAATTGAAGAGTTGTTGCTGTCTGGCTTTTATCTTTGATTGGAATAGCTGCTACAAATTTTGTACAACTATTGAAAATTGTCAGTATGTATGAATTGTGATAGATGCTTCTTGGTTTGATTGGACCTACCAGATTGCAATGTAACTCTTGAAAAGGTCTTTTGGCTTGTTTATTTCTTGAGGTGAAGGATGCTCAAGTGATTTTGCTGACAGCGCAAGCCATGCATTCATTGGGTTTGGATACCTTGATCCCAAGCTTGTGCCTGATCCAATGATAGCTGACATGACCAAGAGATTTATGAAGAATTTATTCTTGGCTTAGATGAGAGACTGGGTTAGATTTTTCCCAATGAAGATGAAAAATGAGTATATTGAAATCATAATACCCTACAGCCAACCAAATACCTTTCTTTAACAATACCTTGTTAACAAGAAACGAAAAATGGAAGCCGTCCAACAATAGCAATCAAAGTGAAAGGAGATTAGCCGTGGAAAGCGGAGAATACAACACATTTGACAGTATCTCCCTCTGTACCTTCTTTTCAGTGACTGATAAAATTCCTTTTTGGGAGTACTTAAGGCTTTCCACACCAGAAATGGTTGAAATTAACCCACTTAGTGATTGGTCTAAACAATCAATGAGTGTTTCACCAGAAACCATGTGTGTAGATGAACTGGAGTCAAGGACAAATGAGTGAGAGGTTTTAGATTGAGAAAGAGTTGAATGAAAGGATCTAACACTTTTTGCCAAAATTTTGGAATTGTTGGCCTCCAATTTATTCTTTTTTGGAAAGCTGGGCTTGAGTTGTGGATAAAGCGTCCAGCAGCGGCCTTTGGGATGACCAGATTTAAGATTGTGCCAGTTGTCTTCACAGGGTTTGATTTCCTTGTTAAAAAAAGAGACAGAGTTGCTATCTTCCTTTTTTTTCTTGCCAGTCAACGCATTACCAAGAGATTGGTTTTGTGAAAAAGTCTGAGATGATCAAGAAAATGATTTGGATTAACCTTCTTTTTGGAGTGCGTGATCTGTTGTACGACTGTATCCATGGAAAGTGGCAATTCATCTAAGATGAGGTAGGCTATGATATCAGATGGCAGTTCAATTCCTACTTTGTGGAGTTGTGAGATGGCTGTTTTGGTGTCAGTAATGAAGCCCAAAACGTTTGAGGAAGAGAAAGGAGTCCTGAGAAATTCTTTGAAGACTCTTGCTTGATTTGAGGCGTGATTTGACGCACAATATTTGTTGATGCAGGTCCATATAAGATGGGCATCTTTTTTGTTTTTGGGATTTATGATATTGGCTTGAACTGAGGTGTCTAGCTTGGAGGTGAGAATAGTCCTGCTCTTACGTTTTCCATGTGACTAAGTCCAATGGGATTTCCAGAGGAGTCTGAATTCTTCCTCATAAGTTTATCATAGAGATCTTCTTGAAGATACATCATCTTTACCACAAAATTACACCAGATCAATCAGTTGTCCATGGTAAGAAGAGGAATGGCTTCAATGGCGGTTTTGAGGATTGTTTCCATCAATGATTTGGCCATGCTGGTTGTCTGGTTGGGATTAAAATATTGCTCTTTGACTGTTAATTGTGTTAGAGTTAAAGGGCCTGATTTTCTTAACAGGAATGAAACCAGAAACTACATAAAAGGTGGTTAGAGAGATGCAGTGCAAAAAACTGATAATGAAGAAACAGTTCATACCCAGCTACTACAATGTCAAAGTCTGAACACTATGTGAACAACTGAAATGGTGAAAAGTTGACTACGCTAGACTACCTCCTCTGATGATGCTGGGATACCTCTGAAGTTGAGAATGAAAAGGAGTTAAAAGATGGGGAAATTGAGTAAAGCGTCTGTAAAAAGAAGGATCACACCAAATTAGCTAAACCTCTGCGCAAATGGGTTGTTCTTCTTGGAAGCGCTCAATTGTTGATATTTATTGATTGGATTGGACTGTTTAGTTTGAACAGGTTGAGTATTGAGTGCTTCAAAATTGAAAAGAAGAAATTCAAAGCCCTCCTCCTCTCAGGTTTCTTGGACCCCCAGTCTAAATACCACTGGTCTTGCACCAACTGGGTGTGGTATACTGAATAGGTGTTTTGAATACAGGCTAGACCGCACAACTAGGAGACCGCGCATGTGGGCGTATTGGGGAAAATGAAGGAGAATGGGAAAAAAGGAAATTTAAAATGTAAAATAATACAAAATAATAAAATAAAATAAAATAATAAAATAATATAAAATAATAAAATAATATAAAATAATAAAATAATATAAAATAATAAAATAATAAAAAATAATACAATAATAAAAAATAATAAAATAATATAAAATAATAAAATAATATAAAATAATATAAAATAATAAAATAATATAAAATAATAAAATAATATAAAATAATAAAATAATATAAAATAATAAAATAATATAAAATAATAAAATAATATAAAATAATAAAATAATATAAAATAATAAAATAATATAAAATAATAAAATAATATAAAATAATAAAATAATATAAAATAATAAAATAATAAAAGTGGAAGGAAATAAGGATATGTGTCAACATTTATCTCAACAACACAAATAAAGAAAAAAGGGGGCAAAAAAGTAAACAATAACAAAATGAAGAAAAATTAAAGGAAATGAAAAAAATAAAAGGAAATGAAAAAAAGAAGAAGAAGAAAAGAAAGAGAGGTGACATAGAAAAAACAATAAGAAACACAAAAAGGAAAATAAACCAAAAACAAAAACAAGGAAAATAAACAAGAAAAATAAAGAAAAATAAAAAAGAACAAAAAAAAAGAAAAGCAAAAAAAGGAAAGAAAAAGGAAAAAATCAGAAAAAGAAAAAAAAATAAAAATAAGAAAATAAAGAAAAAAGATAAAAAAAGAAAAAAAAGAAAAAAAAGAAAAAAAGGAAAAAAAAGAAAAAATGAAAAAATGAAAAAAGAAAAAAAGAAGAAAAACAAAAGAAAGAGAAGTGAAATAGAAAAAAAAAGAAACATAAACAGGAAAATAAACCAAAAAACAAAAACAAGGAAAATAAACAACAAAATTAAAGAAAATTAAAAAATAAAAAAAAATAGAAAAGAAAAAAAAAAGGAAAGAAAAAGGAAAAAATTAGGAAAAGAAAAATAAGAAAAAAATGAAAAATGAAAAAAAGCAAAAAAAACAAAGACTAAAAAAACAAAAAAAAAACAAAGGAAAAAAAAGAAAAGGGAAATGTTAAACTGCTGACCCAGGGGTCTCAAAAGGGTGTGAAAAAGCCTTTCAAAACCCATATGATTTGTGAAAAGAGGTTGAAATCCTGTTTGAGCTGTGAAAAAAAATAAAAAAAAATCAGAAAATGAAGAAAATAAATAAAATAAATACATAAGTAAATAAATAAATGAATAAAAAATAAATTAAATATGTAAATAAATAGTTAATTGAATAAATAAATAAATAAATGAAATCAATAAATAACTAAATAAATGAATAAACAAATGAAAAATTAAAAAAATAAATAAATTAATAAAAAAAATAATATAAAAAAATAAAAACAAAATAAAAAGGTGAAATGCGCAACCCTACACAACCCCTTCACAACTCAAAATGGGTTGTGTGGCATGATTTACAATTCATCTGGATGTTGAACAGCCATTCAAACCTCAGATGGGTTGCAAAAAGCTGTTCAAAACCCAGATGGGTTTGCAAACCCCACCAGACAACCCATTTTGGGTTCTGAATGGGTTGCGTAGGGTCAAAAATTTGACATTGCCCAAACAAAAAAAAAAAAAAAGAAATGAAACCAACAGAAACCAAAAGAAACCAAAAGAAAAAAACATAAAATAAAATAGGGCATTTTTTTTCCATGGGTGTTACCCTTAAACTTATGGGGGTACTACGTCCCCCCAATGTCCAGTATACATGGACAAATCCTTGTTTACACGGGCGTTTCAAGAAATTTGTTTTTTGGCATTCTAACACATCGGGCCTGTAGATAGCTTTGTTGAACCCTTATGGCTAATCTTTTATAACTTTGGGACCAGTTAAACCTCTTCAAAAATCCAGCCAAAAAATTAACAAAATCCAAAAAAAAAGAAAAAAAACTCATTTTTGGAGTTATTCCTTTGGCTTTTGGCTTAAGTTTTTTTTGGGAGTTTGAAATCTCAAAATATTCATCAATCAGCTGGAGAGCTTCAAAATCTCTTTATGAGATTTTTTGGATGTATCCTTGGCCTCCAAAAATTGGATCCAACATAAAAATAATTCAAAATAGCATATCCTTTTCAAGACTTTTTTGACTTTTTGAATCAATGTTTCTCTCAATTTTTTTGGCAAAACTTAAGATTTACATCCAAAAATTGAATGAAAAATTTGGCTGAGCTTTGATTACAGGGTTTACCCTACCAATCATTCAGAATAATGAAAATAATTGTAAATAAAAGGTTTGGTCCACATTTTTGGTTCCAATTTTTGTTCTGTTTTGATAAATACAAATTCAAAATGTTATTAAAAATATTATAGAAATAATTTTGGCTGATATTATGAAAATACTATGGGTTTTATTTCTCTGCTGGATTTCCTCCTTGGGAACAAAACCTCATCACCAAGCTCCAAATTCTTCTGAATAATGGTCATCCAGACTTTGTAATCCTTGCTCACAAAGCTTTTCCACAGTGGATCAAATTTGGGGGCTGGCCAATGATCAGACTGAACTTGAATGAGACTATATTTTTGAAATATTCTAAAATAATTAAGCTAATAGGAAATGATTTGGGATTTGGAGCGGGAGGGGAATTCAGAGGAAGATACGTGCAAGGAATTAAAGAAGAAAAAAGAACCACTGGAAACTTGTAAGTTTCAGCAAGAAGAAAGCCATGGCATGGGGACTTCATCCACATGTTTATTGGAGCTTTTACAGAGAGGTTGTTGAGTTGCCTCCTTGCCTCTTGAAAGGTTTCACCCCAGATTTCATGCATTAATTTTGAATCTGGGAAGATTGGGTTGGTGTCCAGCTATTTTATCATTTATTTCCTGATCTCAGTCCAGTCTTCAGATTTCCGTCCAAAAACAACAGCTGCTTCTCTGAAACAAAATTTAACATCTCCCAGAACATCTTGACAGTGGGATATATGGGCAATAGATTTTGCTGGGGCAATGAAGTCTTTGTATTGGAACTAAAAGAAAAAATTGGAATTGACTCTAAAATGAAATATGTTGGGAAAATTCCACTCAATTGTTCCATTGAAACTTTCTCAAAGATTCCAAAAGAACAATATGATAATGTGCAGGAAACCTAGAAAAAATTCCAAAAAAAAATCAGAAAAACCAAAAAAATCAGGTATTATCAAATCCACTCACTTTCTCACTTATTTTTGTTGCTGTTTGAGCAAAAAAAAGATTTCCAGGTGGATGGTAAGGCGCTTCATCATCTTCAATTTTGTGATTTTGTCTCTTGATTCTAGTCCCAGGATTGTAATCAGGGGAAGGAGGCCTCTTAGTGAAAACAGTTCCAGACCTCTGAAAAAAGATTAAATGGGAAAATTAATAAAAAATAACTCAATACAAAAAGCAAATGTAATCTCAATTTCTTAATAAAATACAAATCTGGGACCTCCTCATTGTCTGGAGTATCTTCTTCTGTGACAAAAATAATCCTATGTTGAAAAAAAACAAATATTCAGTTGATATTGAGATGATTATGTATAAATATAAATTTACCTCTTCATCTGATTCCTCCTTTTTATTTACCTTCCCTTTTTCCTTTCTTGACTTTCACTTGAGAAAACCATGAATGATTACATAAAAAAAATGAGTTAAATTTTTTTTCTTTCTCAAAGAGTGATTCATTACTGACCACTGAATTTGCTATAAATTTCCTCCTTGGCCTTCCTCTCCTCTTTGGTTCTTCTAAATATTCAAAGTCCGATAAACCCCTTTTACTTGAGTATTGAGAGATCTTTTTGAACTGATTTGGTGGTCCTTTGGGTCTTCCTCTTGTTTTGGCTCTTTGAGTAGAATTTGGATCTTGAATCAGAAAAGGTTGATAATTTCCAGTGTAAAGCTTCTGTGTTCCACCCAGATAATAATTTTGTTCTCCAGGTGGCAATTTTTGGAATTATTCAAACAATTAAGTAAGATAACTATGTTCAGTGGTTGATCTTGAGGGACGTCCAAGGCTTGGTGATTCTTCAGTTTATTGTGGGCTGGCAGTAAACTGCATAACGAAAGTTAGAAATTAATTAGAATATTATTCATTTGAATTTGTATAAAGAAAAAAAAACTTACTGAAAAGGGGGGTTTGACATGCCATTGAGGATGGAAATCCTCAATTTGGAAAAGTTAACCCTTGAAGATAGATGATTTTACTTTGTGAACACATGGTATACCCATATAAGAAGAGTAATCACAGTTGATGCAAGTGGCTGAAGAATCAGAGACTTGATATAATGGATGAATGGTCTTGAGGGAATAATGGCTGATCTTTCCAAAAAGATGCTCCACACAGTGAGGAAACCAATGAGCTGCTTGAGGCCTTGCTGGGAGACTTCCATAGCTATTTCATGAATTTGGATGGAAATAGAATTATATATCTTATCAACAAAATTGGAAAAGGAGTGATAATCTAAAAGGGCAATTGGTCTTTCTTGTTGTTTGCAAGTTTTTGGGATCTTTACTGGCTTTATATTCTCCAGATTTATCACATTGATATGGGTAGGTATGTTTCTTCAAGTTTGATACTCTAGTAAAAATGGCATATCCATGGGACTTTGCCCATGATTGGATAGCATTAACTAACTCCACCTTTTGATTATATGATAGTTCAGGAGGAGGGGCCAAAGGAGTGGTATCATTAGATTGAGTAGATGAGGAAAGGGCCAGAGGAGTAGAAACACTAGTTTGATTAGATGAGGTCATGGAGGATGGGCCAGGTGAGACAGTTCTGAAAAGTGGGTGGATGAGTTTTGAGACATTTTGAAAAGGGATGTTTTTTTTATAAAGGAATTTGAGATTTGAGTTGATGATTCAGAAAGATTTTGAGTAGAAATGGAGTGAGAAGAATTTTTGGTTCAGGAGGTTTGATTGGGTAGTGGTAGGTTTGGAGTGTGTTGTTTTGTTTTGTTTTGTGTTGTGTTTTGTTTTGTTTTGTTGTGTTGTGTTGTGTTGTGTTGTGTTGTGTTGTGTTGTGTTGTGTTGTGTTGTGTTGTGTTGTGTTGTGTTGTGTTGTGTTGTGTTGTGTTGTGTTGTGTTGTGTTGTGTTGTGTTGTGTTGTGTTGTGTTGTGTTGTGTTGTGTTGTGTTGTGTTGTGTTGTGTTGTGTTGTGTTGTGTTGTGTTGTGTTGTGTTGTGTTGTGTTGTGTTGTGTTGTGTTGTGTTGTGTTGTGTTGTGTTGTGTTGTGTTGTGTTGTGTTGTGTTGTGTTGTGTTGTGTTGTGTTGTGTTGTGTTGTGTTGTGTTGTGTTGTGTTGTGTTGTGTTGTGTTGTGTTGTGTTGTGTTGTGTTGTGTTGTGTTGTGTTGTGTTGTGTTGTGTTGTGTTGTGTTGTGTTGTGTTGTGTTGTGTTGTGTTGTGTTGTGTTGTGTTGTGTTGTGTTGTGTTGTGTTGTGTTGTGTTGTGTTGTGTTGTGTTGTGTTGTGTTGTGTTGTGTTGTGTTGTGTTGTGTTGTGTTGTGTTGTGTTGTGTTGTGTTGTGTTGTGTTGTGTTGTGTTGTGTTGTGTTGTGTTGTGTTGTGTTGTGTTGTGTTGTGTTGTGTTGTGTTGTGTTGTGTTGTGTTGTGTTGTGTTGTGTTGTGTTGTGTTGTGTTGTGTTGTGTTGTGTTGTGTTGTGTTGTGTTGTGTTGTGTTGTGTTGTGTTGTGTTGTGTTGTGTTGTGTTGTGTTGTGTTGTGTTGTGTTGTGTTGTGTTGTGTTGTGTTGTGTTGTGTTGTGTTGTGTTGTGTTGTGTTGTGTTGTGTTGTGTTGTGTTGTGTTGTGTTGTGTTGTGTTGTGTTGTGTTGTGTTGTGTTGTGTTGTGTTGTGTTGTGTTGTGTTGTGTTGTGTTGTGTTGTGTTGTGTTGTGTTGTGTTGTGTTGTGTTGTGTTGTGTTGTGTTGTGTTGTGTTGTGTTGTGTTGTGTTGTGTTGTGTTGTGTTGTGTTGTGTTGTGTTGTGTTGTGTTGTGTTGTGTTGTGTTGTGTTGTGTTGTGTTGTGTTGTGTTGTGTTGTGTTGTGTTGTGTTGTGTTGTGTTGTGTTGTGTTGTGTTGTGTTGTGTTGTGTTGTGTTGTGTTGTGTTGTGTTGTGTTGTGTTGTGTTGTGTGGTGTTGTGTTGTGTTTTGTTGTGTTGTGTTGTGTTGTGTTGTGTGGAGTGGTATGGTGTGGTGTGGTGTGGTGTGGTGTGGTGTGGTCTGGTGTGGTGATGGGGGGTGATGGGGGGGTTGAGGAGGTTTCTTTTATTGATGATGAGAGGATCAGAGCACTCCAAAATGGCCTGGAAAAATTTCAAACTCATAATATTGAATAGGAATGGTTAGGGTTTTATGCATGGTGGGCTCAAAGAAGCGGACCCCAGCCCATTTTGGATTTGGTTTTTAGGGCACAAATAGTGCTTCAAAAATTAAAGAAAAAATATATTTGAAGCCCTTGAGAGGCCTGTTTCAAACTTTAAAGGTCAAATACTTTGAATTATCATACTTAAAAACAACAAAGAATGCAGAAAAAGGGAAAGACCACGCCTTTGATTTTCAATTATTTTCATTGTGATGAATATTTGGTGGGGTAAATCCTATAATTAAGGCTAAGACAAATTTTTCATTCAATGTTTGGATGTTGATCTTACGTTTTGCCAAAAAAACTGAGTGAAACATTGATTCAAGAAGTGAAAAAAAAATCTTGAAAAGGATATGTCATTTTGAAGTGTTTTTAAGATGGATCCAATTTATGTAGGCAAAGGATACATCAAAAATTCTCAAAAAAAATTTTGAAAGCTCTTCAGCTGATTGAAATTATATTTTGAGAGTTCAAAGTGCCAAAAAAACTTCAGCCAAAACCCAAAGGAATAGCTCCAAAATGAGTTTTTTTTTATTTATTTTTGGGATTTTGCTAATTTTTTGACTGGATTTTTGAAGGGGTTTAACTGGTCCCAAAATTATGAAAGATTAGCCATAATGGTTCAAGACACCTATCCAAAGGCCTTCTGTGTTAGAATGTCAAGAAAAAAAGTTTTTTGAAAGACACATGTAAACAAGGATTTGTCCGTGTATACTGGACATTGTGGGGACGTAGTACCCCTGTGAGTTTAAGGGTAGCACCCATGAAAAAAATAATTCCCTAAAAAAAGGGGTATAAGAGAAAAAAAATGAAAACAAGAAAGGAAAAAAAAGGAAAAAAACGGGAAAAAAGGAAAAAAAAGGAAAAAAAGGAAAAAAAAGGAAAAAAAAGGGGAAAAAGGAAAAAAAGGAAAAAGGGAAAACAAAGGAAAAAAAAGGAAAGGAAAATAAAAAAATGGTGATGATAAATTCACAATTAAAGTCGTGTGGGAGTTGTGTAGGGCCCCACACGACCTGTGGGAGTTTTGTAGGGCCCTCAACTCGTGGGGTCCCATACAACACTCCAAAGGGTTGTTCTAAACACGCGCAACCCCTGGTGGCATATACCCCCCATAATGGGAATTTTTGATTTTTGTACCCAGGTACACAACCATATTATTTATTATTTATTATTTATTATTTATTATTTATTATTAATAATTATTTATTATTTATTATTTATTATTTATTATTTATTATTTATTATTTATTATTTATTATTTATTATTTATTATTTATTATTTATTATTTATTATTTATTATTTATTATTTATTATTTATTATTTATTATTTATTATTTATTATTTATTATTTATTATTTATTATTTATTATTTATTATTTATTATTTATTATTTATTATTTATTATTTATTATTTATTATTTATTATTTATTATTTATTATTTATTATTTATTATTTATTATTTATTATTTATTATTTATTATTTATTATTTATTTTTTATAATTCATAATTTATAATTCATTATCTATTATTTGCTGGAGCCTAAACAACTTGATTTTAGTTGTTTAGCATGCCCCACAACCCATTTGAGTCGGGTAGCGTGCCACCCGGCCCATTTGAGCTGTGTAAACGACTCAAAGAGTTGTGAATTTATCATTCACCCCCCAAAAAAAAAACAGAAAAAGGGGAAAAAAGAACAGAAAAAAAATAGAAAACAAAGAGAAGACAAAAAAGGCAAAAAAGGACAAAACAGAAAAAAAAAGAAGAATGAAAAAAGAAAAGAAAGACCAAGAAAAACAAAACAATACAAATAAAAAAGACAAAGAGACAAAAAGAAAAAGAGATGGGGAAAAAAAAGGGAAAGCAAAAATGCAAAAAAGAAACAAAAAAAAAGAGAAAACAAAGAAAAACCAAGAATAAAACTTAAAAAAAGGAAATGAAAGATGAAAAAAGACAAAGGAAAAGACAAAGAAAAAGAACAAGAAAGATAAAAAGAAAAGAAAAAGAAATAGAAAAAGGAAAATAAAAAGAGGAAGAAAAAGAAAATGAAGAAGAAAAAGGAAAAGAAAAAAGAAAAAGCACAAAGAAAAAAAAGGAAAGGGCAATGTTAAATTGGCAACCCTACACAACCCATTAAAAACTCAAAATGAGTTGCATGGGGTGGTTTGAAAACAATTTGGGTTGTGAATGGCTTTTTGCAACCTATTTGAGGTGTGAAAAGCCATCCACAACCCAGATGGGTTGGGAATCACCCCATGCAACCCACTTTGTGTTGCAAACACGTCGCCTAGGGTTTCAAATTTCACATTTTTTATTTATTTATGTATTGATTTATTGATTGATTTAATTATTTGTTCATTTATTTATTTGTTCATTTATTTATTTATTTATTTATTTATTTATTTATTTATTGATTGATTTATTTATTTATTTATTTATTTATTTATTTATTTATTTATTTATTTATTTATTTATTTATTTATTTATTTATTTATTTATTTATTTATTTATTTATTTATTTATTTATTTATTTATTTATTTATTTATTTATTTATTTATTTATTTATTTATTTATTTATTTATTTATTTATTTATTTATTTATTTATTTATTTATTTATTTATTTATTTATTTATTTATTTATTTATTCATTTATTTATTCATTCATTTATTCATTTATTTATTGATTTATTTATTTATTTTTGTTCACAACTCATATGCGCTGTGAATGGCTTTTCACACCCATCTGCAAATTTCTTTATTTATTTATTCATTCATTTAGTTGTTTATTGGTTTTTTTTTTCACAATTCATATGGGTGGTGAATGGCTTTTCATTCCCGTTTGCGCTCCCTGGTTGCAAATTCAACATTTCCCAAGAGCAAAAGACAGAAAAAACAAAGAAAAAAGAAAAAAAAGAAAAAGAAAAGAAACAAATATAAAAAAATAGGGAAAAAAAGAAAAAAAGAGAAAGAAAAAAAAGAGAAAGAAAAGAAAGAAAGAAAGAAAATAAAGCAAAAAAGAAAAACAAAAGCAAAAAAGAGAAAGCAAAAAAAAAGACAAAAGAAAAAAAAAGAAAAAGAAGGAAAAAAAAAGAAGAAAAATGAAAAAAATGAAGAACAATGAAAAAAATGAAGAAAAATGAAAAAAAGAAAGAATATGAAAAAAATGAAAATAAAAGAAAAAAAAGAAAAAAAGAAAAAGAAAAGAAAAAGACAGAAAAAGAAAAGAAAAGAAAAAAGACAGAAAAAGAAAGAATGAAAAAGACAAATGCCATTTTCATTAAAATGGTGGGTTTAATGAAAATGGCAGATTTCAAATGTCAAACCCACCATTATATACTATCATCCATCCACCATCCATCCCATGCAAAACACCCATCCACATTACCACCTCAGCAAATCCATACAGATCCCATCTCCATTGCATCACAAACATCTCATCTCCATTGCTTCACATCTCCATTGCTTCACGTCTCTATTGCTTCATATCTCCATTTCTTCACAAAAGTTATATAATCATCTCATCACCCCACATCAAATCACCATCCTTCTCAAAATATCCACTCAAACTTCCTGGAAGCAATTTGAAAACAAAAAAAATTTGACTGAACTCTTAACAACTGGTCCACTCCTTCCTCCTCCTCACCAAACATCTTCACTCACAACCTCCACCTCACCCACCACCTCCACCTTACCAATCACACCAACTCACCCACCACCTCCTCTCCTCCTTTGGTTGGGACCCCTGGTAATCCCCCCCTCATTATTTGCTGTTTCTTTGATAATTCAACCTCTAGGTCCCCCCACACCTCCTTGCTCAATCCACCAGGTAATCTCCCCCCTCCTCCTCTGTGGCCTCTGGCAGACTCCTCCTCCTCCTCCCCCTCTGCAGCAGCCAGAATTTGATAAATCAATTGCTGGCGCACTCCTCCTCCTGCTCCTCCTTCAATTGATTGTTGGCAGACAATGCCTGCTCCTCCTCTGTCGCTGCTGGAAATTTATTGAGAGGTTGATCAATTGCAGACAGCAGCCTCCACCACCTCATCCTCCTCTGGCGCCACTGTCAATTGATGGATTGATTGCAGGTGGCGGCCTTTGATTGACAGGTTTGATTTCCTGGGGCCAGCAATCAATTGCGGGCGGCCTCCTCCTCCTCTGCTGCTGCCTGCAGCGTCCACAACCACATCCTCCTCTGCCGCTGCTGTAAATTGATGGAGAAATTGTGGGAGGCAGCCTTTGATGGAAAGATTTGATTTCCTGGGCATGAGAGCCCATGGGTGATATGAACATTCAAGGTACACTTGTTGGGACAGGTACATTGGCCCATCATGCAATGGCACGCTTAGATAAGGGGTTAAAGCATTTCTCACCAATGTTTAGGTCATGGGTTCAAATCCCATAGTGTGCAAATAAATTTTGGCTTATAAAACTGCCTCTTCCCTCAAAATGGTATGAAAAAATTGAAATCCTCATTGATGCTCACCCCAATCAAAGGATACGGTTGGGAGGGAACAAAATGGGGGAGATGATTTGACAACCATACAGAGATGTGGAATGAATAGGGCTTTCAAGCCTGAAAATGTTATCCAATGAGTTGAATCCCTGCTTGATCCTTACCCCAAATTTAGTATGTGGATAAGAGGAGATGATTTGGGAAAAATTCAGTGACAGGGACAGAATGGGGATTTTCAGCATTGGATAAAGGGGAAATTTTTGGATTGATAGTTCTTGAATTGCTTCCTCATCTGTTTGGATGAAAGAGCCAGCCTACCTTTGTTTTATTCTTTAGTTCATCAGGATGATTTGATCAGCCCTCTTGAACTGACTTGAGCCTTTGGAAGCTGATGGGAGGAGGATTGCTGGATGTTAAGTTCCTGGGAGATGTTTGCTTTGGTTTAATGGATTGTTGAGTGGACTTTCAGAGGGAGGTTTGCTGAGGGTCCATTTAAAGAGAGTAATAGGGATGAAGGGATGAAGCAATGTGATTAAAGCAGGGATGAAGGGATGAATCCATGAAGTGATGAAGCAATGAAGCAATGAGAGGTACGATGTGATGAAAGGGGGCATGAAGTCATGAAGCAATGAGAGGATGGATGTGATGAAAGCAATAAAGTGATGAGAGTGATGGGGCAAGGTAAGAGTGATGAAGTGATGAGGGGATGAGAGAAATGAAGTGATGAGAGGATGAGAGCAATGAGAGAAATGAGAGCAATGAAGCAAAGAGGATAGACAGAGATTGGAGTGATGAAGTGATGAGAGCAATGAAAATCAAATTCTTCCAATGAAGTTGGAGGTAGAATCTTTTGGATGAGGTTGAAGGTTGAAACCAGGGGTGATAATGTGGAATGATGCGGGGTTGAGCCAGTGAAAGCCTTTATATACTTTACTTGAAAAAACCCACTTATTTCATGTTAACTTTGACACGTCTTATGAAAAAGAATCACTAGGGCTGAATTACCAATAAACAAGGAACAGAATGGAGACTGACAAACATGGAACAGAATTAAACAAACTGAGCACAAGATAGGATTGAATAAAGAGTCAATTCTCACCAGGCAGGCATGGAAGGTTAACAAAAGTGCATTGAATGAGAGGTTGAGGAGGAGGCTTGTGCAAGTTGAAGTTGTAGAGTGAAGAATGGTTATTTGGGATTGCATGAGGAGAGGTGATCAAGATGGTGAGGGAGTGAGAATGGTCTTGAGATATTGATTCAATGGTTGTGGACTCAAGGTCCTGGAAGACTTGTTGGAGAGTCAGTTTTGCCGGCAGGGTCAAGGCTGCATTCATTGTTGAGGTACTAGTGGTTGTTGTAGTTGTAGTCAAGTCCTTTATTCCAACACCCCTCCATGCCTGATGAGACTTCAGCCTGAAAAGACTGAAAAAAGAAATCACGGAAAAAAACAGAACACATAACAAAAAAAAAAAGTTTTAAAAATACACAATACAAGACAAAAGAGGCAGATCAAGCAACAGGACATAAATAACAAAGTTTTAAGGAAATTGTTGGTTACCAGTGTAGCTTTCTACAAGAAGATTGAGGCCTTGCTTAGAGCAAGACTTGGTCAGCGCATACGCTGGCATGTTTTGAGAGCAGATGAGATTAACAATTATGTTAACTTGACTAAGTTCATCTTGAATTCCTTTTGTTTTGAGTTTGAGATGTTTTGTTTTTGGGTTTGATCTGAATTTTCTGATTTTGTCTTCAAGGCCGCTGTTGTCTATAGTAAGGGGAATAGTAATAATAATCAACTGGAAGGTCTCTTTCATTATGGCTTTGATCCAAGTGGCCTTGTGGAACCCATCAACCAGAGCATTCAATTCAGCATCAGTGGAAGACCACAAGATATTCTGCTGCTTGCTGCTTTTCCAATAAACCACGCTGCCGTACACCAGGCACAGATATCCAGATTGAAATTTCTGCATGGTTGGATCATTGGCCCAGGATGCATTGGTGAAGACTTCTAGGGGAGGACTATTACTTTTAAATTTGAGTTTCAACTTCAAGTCCCTAGTTCCCTTCAGGTATCTCCACACTTGTTTGAGCTTGTTATGAATTGTCCAAGGTTTAGCTGAGAACCTCAATAGGCTGGATACAGAAAAGCTTAGGTTGGGTTGAGTATACCAAGCAATATGGTTGAGTAGGCCAATAGCCAAAAAGTAGTTTATGTTGAGGGTTTTAAAGTTTTTGTGCTCTTTGTCAGTTGCAGGTTTCAGCTGAAGGCCAGGAGTGAGAGGTGAAGGAGAGTCTTTAGCTTCACTGAGTCCAAGTTCTACAAGTCTGGTGTCAATGTGATTGGGTTTTAGTCAAGAGAATTGTGTCCTCAAGAATCTCAATTTTCATACCAAGAATGGTCTGTGGAGTTTGAGCAGTTGAGCCGGGGAATCTTTCCAGGAAATTCTTTTCAAAATCAAGGCCCTGTCCCACCAAGATCATGTCATCAAAAGGGAAGAAGAGCTTTGAGATTCCGTCCTTTGAAAGGTACAGCCAAGGTTTGCAGTCAGATTCCTCAAAGCCAACTGATTTTAACCATTCAGTGAGGGTTTTGTACCAGTTTTTTGGGGACTGATTCAGTCCCTATAGTGATTTTTTGAGTTTGAGGAACCTTTATACCTGATTGGAACCTTTGGGAGTTTTGATGATTATTTCTTCATCAATGGGTGCATGCAGAAAGGCCCTTTTTATGTCAAATTGTCAAATAGGCTGCCTAGATTAGAGGGCTGAAAGGAGCAGGAGCTTGAGAGTTGATGGTTTTCTGGTGGGTGAAAAGGTTTTGGAGTAATCTAAGCCTTTGATTTGGTTAAAGCCTTGAACACATAGCCTAGACTTATATTTGACAGGGTCACCGTGACAGTTGTCTTTGATTTGGAATTCCCAGGTTGTGTCCAAAAAATGTCTTGGAGGCGGTCCAAAGTAGTCTTCCCACACATCCAGTTCCTCAATGGTTGAGAGTTCCAGATTGATAGCGGTATTCAAATTCTTACTTTCTGCGCAGGCAATAGCTTGTTTGTAGGTTGTTGGTTTGTAGTAATGATAGAACCTGTACCTCTGAGGAGGCCTTAAGGATGAGTGGTCTCTCAGGTTTCTGACAGGAGAATCTTAAACAGATGCTTGAGACGGATGGTGAGTTCTAAAAGTCTGCGCAGGTGGAGTTTGAGAAGGAGTTTGAGTTGGGATAGCAGTTCTGGAAAGTACTTCCGTTTCTTCCTTGTCAGAGGGGTTGGTCTCCTCCGTTTCTGAAGACAAGCTGTCCAAATCAGCCTCTTTCTGTTCTATATAGAATTCACACTGAGCTGATTGCTGCCCGCAGCCACTTGATCCATCTGAGGGAAATTGAGCTGGGTTGTTTTGGGTCTGATTGTCTTCTTCTTCAGGAGACCACAGAGAATCAACATTTGGGAGATTCATCTTCAGGAATCGGACGTGTTTGTTTGAGATTAATTTTCCTCCTTTTTTCAATACACAGTAGAAGAGGAGGAGTGTGTTGAATCCCACTAAGACTGCTTCCTCCCCCTTTTTGTCAAATTTTCAAGACTTAGTCCCTTTTTCAAGGAGGTAGACGCAGGGATTTCCTATTGGTTGAACAAATGAAGGCAGAAGTGAGTATCCATGTACCTTTTCCCAGGGAGTCACCTCATCTTCCCCTCTTGGAATTTGATTTAGCAAGAGGCAACTACCTTTGATGATCTTGTCCCATGTGTTAGCAGGGATTTGTCCATCTTTGATGATTGATTGGGCGGCCTCTACTATTGTTTGATTAGATCATTTGGCTCTTCCATTATGTTCAGGATGGTAAGGTTCAGACATGAGTTGAAAAAGGTGATTCTCTTCTAAGAATGAGGTAAGTTTCTGATTCACAAATTCCATACCCCTGTCCCAGCAGACTTCCAAAAGATAATATCCCCTTTTCTTGAATTCCTTCTCCATTAGATCTATAAGGACATTGGCTGTTTTGTCCTTTGATGCTAGCGGAAAGGCTGCAAGGTATCCAGAGGCGTTTTCAACAAGCGTAAGAGCGAACCAAGAACCTCTTCTTGACTGTGGTTTGAGGGGACCAATCAAATCTAAGTGAATTCTCTCAAACACCTTGCCAACTCTGTTTGAAGATTGACTGAAGGTTGACTTAGTGATCTTGCTTCTGATGCAGCTAATGCACTGAAAGGTGGAGCAAGCTTCTCTAGGGATGTGTTGGACAAACTGGCCAAGTTGCAAGAGCAAGGCATGACCAAACTTCCGATGAATATTCATAAGTTTCAATTTGGATGAGTTGAGAAAGCAGGATTTGGTAATGTTCAATGGTAAATTTTGATCAAACGCAGGGGTGGGAATTGAATAGAGGTTGTTTATGATTGAGCCCAAGAATATTTTTGTGTTTGAGTGAGAGACAGTAAAGGAATCATTTTTTGCATTGAGAGTGCAGCCAGCCCGGTTGAGAGCGCCAGCGCTGAGAAGGTTAATTGTGAATTCAGGGACATAGAAACAGTTGGAGAGTTGAAGATTGAAGTCCTTCCAACAGAGTTGTATGGTGCCTTTTCCTTTGATGTTTAAACTTACCCCTTCTTTTCCGGTATTTATGGCTTTTTCTGCGCAAGGAGCAATGTCTATGAAGTATTGACTGTTGTTGATCACGTGTACCAATGCGCCGCTGTCAAGGAGAAATGTTTTTTGAGGGTTCCTGTGATTGATCCAGAGAGAAACTAGGGCAAGATAGTGTGCGGTAAGAGTCTTGTCTTTTGATCCTGATTTCCTTTCCTTCCACTTTGCCTGCTCATCTTTCCACCATTTGGGAGCTATTTTGGGATGTAGGTGCCAGTAATTCTTGGCAGAGTGAGACTTATCCTGCTTTGGGTTGTGGTAGCAGTCCCTAGATTTTCTTCTCTCCCATCCTTGGCTCTTGAAGAATGGCTTTGGTGTAGTGGAAACCAGAGCCACCTCTTTTTTGAAAATGAGTGTGGTTCCATTGAATTCTGCGCCTTGTACTCATTGTTTAGTTGGTTTAGGTAATTGAAGACAAAACTGACAGTTATTTCTTTGTCTGTGTGCATAATTTTCCGTTTGAAATCCTTCATAGAATTGGGAGACTTGAATAGGAGAAGATAGGGGATTATGTCCTCTGGAAGAGTAATTCCAACCTTGGACATTTTCTTAAGACAAACTTTAGCCTTTGTGGTAAATTCCTTGATTTGATTGCCATTGAATTTCAGCCAAAAGAAGTCATTGAATACTCTGGCCCAATTTGGGGCTTGAGAAAAGGCATATTTTTCAATAATTGCGTGCCAGAGTAACTTGGAATAGTTCTTGTTGGCAGGAGTAACCAAATTGTTGTGGGTGGAGGATTCCAGCTTTGAGATTATCAGCAGTTTCAGCTTGTCATTGACCTTTGGTTCCAGCTGCAAGAGTTCTTTGTTGATGGAAACCAAGCATCCTCTAACATCTAACATTGCTTCCATCTTGTCCTTCCAAAACCTGCAATTTTCTTTGCCTAGAATTGGAATGGTTTCTAGCGCAGTTTGAAGCATAGCTTAATGAAACTGATCCATAGCAAGGAAGAGGGATTCAAATTCTTTAAGAACAGACTTGAATTCCTTGGTTCTTGGTGGTTGAGGGAGAGTCTCCTTTGGCTTCTAACCGTGAAAAAGAATCACTAGGGCTGAATTACCAAGAACCAAGGAACAGAATGGAGACTGACAAACATGGAACAGAATTAAAAAAACTGAGCACAAGATAGGATTGAAGAAAGAGTCAAGTCTCACCAGGCAGGCATGGAAGGTTACCAAAAGTGCATTGAATGAGAGGTTGAGGAGGAGGCTTGTGCAAGTTGAATTTGTAGAGTGAAGAATGGTTATTTGGGATTGCATGAGGAGAGGTGATCAAGATGATGAGGGAGTGAGGATGGTCTTGAGATATTGATTTGATGGTCATAGACTTGAGGTCCTGGAAGAATTGTTTGAGAGTCAGTTTTGCCAGCCGTTTCAAGGCTGCAGTTGTTGTTGAGGTAGTAGTTGTTTTTGTAGTTGTAGTCAAGTCCTTTATTCCAACATCTTATCTGAAAGAAGTGTTTTTATTTTATTTTTAGTGGCGGGGTTCAAATGGCAGGTTTGGGTTGAAAACCACCATTAAAATATGGCGGTTTTGCTTAACTTTGATACACCCTAATTTCCACTCAATTTATTTCCAAAGTATCAACTCCTATCTTCACTTCATTTTCTTAAAAATATTTTTTTTTTCAAAAGGGGTAAAGGAAAAATCCACCCATGCTTCAGTAATGCTTCACCAGGCCAATAACCTTTTAACTTATTTAATCAAAATAGTGATTCACCTCACCTTGCTCCTTCCTGATCTACTAAAACTCATTTTTCCAACGTTGTGGCCCCTGTTGAGTTTTGGACCTCATCTTCCATCCGCTCACCTCCCTTTCTCAGCGCTCCTATCCTCAATATTATTATTTAGTATTTTTAGAATACTTTTAGCCTGTTCTGACAAATCTAACTATATTATTGTATGTTTGTGATTCCTTTAGTAGTCATGACCAAATTTTTATGCCAGGTACTTTTAGTCTGCTAGCCTCAATATCTTTTACATTTCACAGGCTTCTGATAATCTAATGTCACCACACTTAGCCTCTGTGATTCTTGTCTTGAAACTTCCTTTCTCACCCATTTTCCTCACTCTCTAATTATTTGAATATTCAAAATAGTAGTATGACCAACTTGTGGTCTCTGAGTTGTATACAAATACTCTTCAGTCTACTCATCCCTTGATTGAAATCCATCAGATTCTTCCTCCTCTTATCCTGGCCCACTCAATGAGGCCCTACTGAATCTGGTCTCTTCTGGACCCCCTAATTTGGATTGCAATCCCCCCCATCATCCGCCTCTCCTCTCCAATCCCTCCTAGCTCATCTTGTCAAGCCTCTATTCAAACAGCCCCTCCTCCTGAACTATCATAATATCAAAAGGAGGAGCTTCTTGACGCCACCCAATCATGTTAAAAGTACCATGGATATTCCATATCTACCTGAGGATCCAATTTCAAGAAACAAACCTAAAAATCAAAATGTGATCAATATGCAGAATATGAAACCAGGAAGATACAACAAAGTTGGAAAAATCAAGAAAAACAAATTTTCCTTTTGGATTATCTGGGAATTTTTCCACAATATTTGAGATAAATTATGGTTGGTAACCAAGAACAGGCTGAATAGATTTTACAGATGAAGCAAACAATGAGCCAAAGAAACGGTCAATCAAAAAAAAGGAAACAATAGGTAAACAGAACCAACAGTGGAGCAACTGGCTGAAGGCAAGAGTTACAGAATGAGAGAGATTAGGATAGACTTGAGTAGCCATAGCCAGTTGTGTGAAGGGGATACCTGTGACAAAATTGATAGGGTTGAATGCGGGGCCTTGAAAGAACTGAAGGACTATGTAAGCGTTTAATGGACTTTGACTGAGAGAGGAGTTGAGTCTTGGTTGCTCTTCATAAGTTTGAGCTGGCTGCCAGGTTTGATTGATTGATAAGCGTCGATGTAGTCTTTGTAGTCAATGATTATGAATGAGTTCTGGAGAGTCCTTGTTGATATTGGTTGGACAAGAGTTGAAGGATTGATGGATTGATAAGTTCATGAGCACCATCAAAGACAAGGTTAAGAGGAATTTTTTGAGCCTTCTCCATGGTTGGAGTGTTCTTGATATGGAGTATCCTCAGCCGTCCATCCTAGCGCTTGGTAGTGGTGTAGCAATTGGGTTGGGGTTGAGAGCATGGACTTTATGCCCAACTCTCAACCCCAGCTTGGAGGATATATATTGGATGACAGCAGAAAGTACAGAAAGAAAAAGGGAGGAAGAAAATTAATCTCTCTCTTTAAACAGGCACATCCTTATCCTCACAGGCGCAAGGACCATTGATTCCAGAACTAGGGACAACTTGGGGAGTCCTCCTTTCTTGCTTCCACAGCAACTGATGAGGACTTGGGTGTCATGATACAAGTTCAAAGATGATGAATCCATGGTCCTGAAGCAGGTCAATTGGGGAGCAACGGGTTGTGTGGGTGGTTCAAAAAGGAGAAAAACCAACTATTTTTGTTTAAATTGACAAGGACAATTGGTGGTGCTAATCTTGGGGGTGCTCACCATTGTTGTTGTTGACAACTGTGGCAAGCTGATGATTGGTTTCCTGCAAGAGGAGTGGAAAATTGATTTTTCTGGTGAGATAGACGGCAATTTGTGCAAATGATGATGGGAGGCTGAGGATCTGCCAGTGTGGGCAAGTGAGAGAGCCAAGCCCAGAGGCTGTTCTTCAGAGCAAATGCCCGGCAAAAAATGAGGATCTGTTGCCAATTGCAATGGGAGGGAGTTGAACCAAAGACCTGGGGATTTAGAAAACCCAAGGGCCTCTCCTAGACCACTAGGAGAAGAGGAATCTTGAAGGATAGATGATTTGAAAGAACTCATTGAGATAAAAGTTTTTTTTTTCAGGATGAATGATAATACAAAACCATATTTTTTTTAAGAAATTCCTGTATTACTCCTGAGGTGTTCCAGATTGGCTACCACACCGGCCCCACCACCAGCAGCAGTCCTTTGGGGTAGAAAACTAGCTGAATTGGCAAGGGAACTCAAGATCTTTATGAGCTGGATGTTGCAGCACCATTGCGGTTTGCCACCTCACCCAGAGGAGGGTTTTCAGCCGTCTAGCCCACCAGAGCCCTGGGTGTGCACTTATGGTGGAAATATTGGCTCTTTCCAAATGTTACATGAGGCCCTGGCGGAGGATTCAACCTGCACAGGTTTTGTTTGTCTGTTGGGGACAGGATTATATGCATCCCTGGCATGCAAGCAGATTTTGATGGAATTGGGTTTGACTTCCGCCATTAAGTGAGCAAAAAAGCAGGGAAATGAAGCAGAAGTGAAGGAGAAAAGGTTCCTTGGCATTGTCACCAGGGATGGGTTACAGCAGCTACGGGGGGAAGCCAAGGTAAAGGTTTTGGCAAGGTAGGAAAGGGGAGGTGCAGTGGATAGGATTAAAGTGGATGTGGAGGAGCAATTTCCGCCAGCTGCTCCAAGACCTGTGGCAGGGGTTTTGGGAAATGATGGGCATTGGATGAGTCTTGGGAGAAGGAGGAAGCAGCAGATATTTCCCGTGGTTTGGGAACCAATGGGTAGTAGATGGTTCTTGTGGAGACAAAGGGAGAAGTGGGGATTGTACAGGGGGCACAGGAAACAGGATTCCAGAGTTGGTGGTGGTGGAAGGGATGGTTCAGGTGTCAAAGGATTGCAACCAAGGTTGGAATTCTTTGACTGCAAGGAGAATGCATGCGGTTCAGAAGGCAGAAGAGCGCAGGGAGTGCGGAGAAGATGGGTCAATGGCAGACGCATTGCAATCAAAGCTAGCAAGGGATTTGGGATTGGGGTGATGGAAGCATGGGAGGGGGGTTCTAGTGCGGAACAGGAAGGGACTGGTTTTCAACAGAATGATTGGGAAAAGAGAGGATTGGGTTGCATGGGTGCATGGGTTTTGGTGGAAGACACGTGCAGCAGGAGGTTTGGGACAAAAAATGGCAAACTCACCCTGTGTGCAATTGGATGAAGCCACACACATCTTTTCTTCCAAAGGAGTGGAAGGTTGCAACCCGCTGGGGACAGCAGCAAAGTTGGGGGGGATCTGGTGCGGATGGTGGTTTGGTGAGGGGGAACATGGGCTCAGAGCAAGGAAAAGCCCCGCAAGCGGAAGGCAGGACAAGGAGCAATGTGATGAAAATTTTTTTTTTCTTTGTTTCTCTTTTTTTCTGGGTCTGTTTCTTTTTTTAGGGCTGGGTGTAACAGGCACAGATGGGTATATGGTTGGAGTGTACGCGGGAAAAGATTGCCTTGGTAAGGGGGTGCTCTAGCCGTTTAACAGATGGAAGAAAAAGGCACCCCAGAATTTTGCTTTCCATTGTCTCTCTCTCTCTCTGGTGGTCATGCACCCGCACTGGAGGCTTGGTGTTTGTTTTGTTTTTCAGAAAGGTTATGGGGAACTGTGTGGCAGTCCCTCTGCAATGGTCTAGGTACCCTTCTTGGAATGTTTGATGGTCCAGGCTCTTGAGCAGACAAAGATTTGGGGTTTCTTCTTACTCTTGGGCTCAAGGACTCTTGCAAACAGGCAGATCTTGCCCCAATGCGGATGCTTGGTTATGTCTAACTTAATAATGGGGCTCTTGTGCAGATGCCGTTTTTTTCTCCCATTTCTCACTCATTGGGAAATGGCGCAAGCAAAAGTCTATTTATTTTGAGGTAAAGAAAAGTGGAAAGATACAAGAAAAGTAAGGAAAAGGGAAGAGGGGAGGGAGGCAATACACCTAAAGGAGGTCTATAACCTCCACCATCTCTTACTGCGCCGCATCCAGAAGTCCTTGAAAGGCCACTAGCACATTGCAGCTGGAGTTGGCCCCATGAGCACCCGGACCCACAAGGAATTTCTGGAGAAGGTTTTATGATCTTGCCATGAAGTCCTCAAAGTGCGCCTGTCTTGGCACTACCTGGTGGGGATGTCCTTGATTTCTGGTGTTGCCGCTTGGGGAGGTGGTGAACCGGAAAAGGAAGTGGCAAGGCTGGCAGAGAGGATGTAATGACAATCCGCTCCAGAGACGCCAGAGTTGGAGCGCGGCCTTTGGTTTCTGGAAAAAATTGCGGGGCTGGGGATGGAGACGCCAGAGGAGCTGGAGGTAGAGGACAATGAGCTGGATCAGGGGCCAGAGTGTTGCAATTCAATATTTTCTTTGTTCATGGGTCCACTGCTGCGCAATTAACTTGGAATTAATTGGCCCAGTAGGAAATGGGAGCTTGGTAAGCGGCAAAGGTTTTAAAACTTGTCCTTGCGCAGAGGTCCAGCGCAGCAAAGGGGGGAGGCCAAATCTTAGATTTTGGTTGAGGCCAGAGGCAGCAGAGTGGCAAGCCAGGCTGGGTCCAAAAATCCTCCAAAATGGTATTGTCATCCAATACCACAAATGCATCCTGATGCGCCCTCTTTCAAGTTCAAGGATGGGAACCAGATTGGGGGGGATCCCGCAGAATTCCCTTGCTAAGGGAGTAGAAACAGTGGGCACAGCGGAAGGAGATGCACGCGCAACAACCCAGGATTTTAGAGCCTTCATACCCTTTGCAAGTGCAGAAGTCACAAGGGGCCATGGTGAAGGGAGGAGTTGGGTGTGTGGGGGATAAAAGGGTGTGAGGTTGGTGGTATGGGAAGCAAAGTTATGTTCAAGGTAACAATGGGAAGACTTCTGGGGACAGAACTCCAGTTGGGGGGGGATGTGGTGTCATTATATAGCCTTGGATAGGGAACTGCATTGTGGCCTGCGCTCTCAGCATTGGGTAGATCAGGCTCAGCAGTTGGGGTGCGCGCAGTCTCAGCAGTGGCCGCTTCTGCGGTCTCAGAAGTAGAAGCTGCAGGGCTCAGCACACCAGGTGCGGGTTGGGCTTAATTGGATACAGCAGGCCCACAACCCACTTGGATGTTACGGACTTAGGAATGGAGCCAGCCCAACCAAGTTTGTGGGGCGGCTACTTTGGGAAGGTAAGAGCGGGGCAGTTGCAGAGGGTATATGGGGGGAGCAGACGCGCGCAAGCGCAGAACAATCTGCGGATATTGGGAAAATCATGATGGCCCTTTGGGCGGATGCAGCAAAGTGCGGGGGGCTCCAAGTAGGGCGCGCCTCAGGGCCGCATCATGAGAAGACAAACTGGGTGTGCTTAATGGCAGGCAAATGCAGAGTATTGGATGGTATGGGTAAGGATTTGGGTTTCTAGGGTTCCCTTCTTATTTTTTTCTAGGCTTTCATTGCCCTTGTACTTAGGTTAGGGTTGAGAGGGAGTAAATAAAGAACTCACTCTCAGCGCCAGGTTGGGGAGGGGGGGGGGGATACCAGCAGGGTTGGGAAGGAAGGAACAAATGCATCTATCTATCTATCTATCTCTCTTTCAGGGCGCATCCTACTCCTTAAAGGCACTAGAACCAATAACTTTCAAACCTTAGGAAACATTCAGGTAGTACCTCTCTCTTGTTTCAACAGCAGAGGCATTGCACAACTGCACAATTTGTCACACAACCACCCAATGTACTATAGGGCAATCTTAGATGATCATGAGAGCAATAAAGAAGCTGAGGGCAAGGGCAAGTGCAAAGTAGCAAGGGCTTACTGTGAAGTGAAAACTTATCATGGAGTAACTTGGCACACAGCAATAGGGGTGAATGTTCCAATGGAAGGGAACGTAACCAAAGCACAATGTGATGACTGGATTTAGAAAACGCAAGAACGTATGAAATTAACTAACTGAGGAGACGGTCCCCAGGCAAGCGGTGTAGCCTTTATAAGGTAATCCAAAATGACTAGATACAAACTGATGGATGTTCAACTACAGTTACAAAAAATGAGGCAATGAATGACATGAAGGGAGTACAAAATTAAATAACAGTATGAATGTTTCCAAGGTCTTAGAGTAAGTGCAAGACAATAGAGGTCAAATGTATTGGAGTGTAACGGTTGAGAAATGAGCAAGCAACGTCAGGGGCAATGCAAACATGAAGATGTAGTTTATGCAGGGTAAGGGACTAGTCCATTTGCAAACTATACAGTTGAGGTGGCTTGACTAACATGGGTGCAAAATAGGAAGAGCATGTGACCGGGAATGGGAACCCAAGGGTTATTGATACCAAGGGTAAAAAGGCGGAGCCCAAATGGATGGATGACTGAGGGAGAGTTGACTGCAAGGTTTGCAAGTGGTTGCTGAGTCAGTTTCAGAGGATGGAAGGTCATTATGCAAGCCAAATTTGGTAAGCAGAAGGCACCATTGATTTTGTGCTTCTATTTTTTCACTCTTATGGACTGAGGTAGATGGTACTGAGGAAAAGGGTATGTCAAAGTGGGAGGACAATAATCCTTAATCTCAAAGGGTGAAAAACTTTTCCTCATTGGTATAAGTCCAAGCCATGGAATGTTGGTTCTGGAGATGGCAGAAAGTTATCCCAATTGGGATAAATTGTGCTGTAGTTTATTTAGTCTCTTTAAAGACAACTACATTATTCCAACCATTATTTTTATTATTCAATTAATTATTATTATTATTATTTTATTTGAATTTAAAAAGTTTGATTGGTTTCAGAAAAAGGAAAACCTGAATCACAATATCTAATCAAATAAAATTTGGGGGTATTGAACTCCAAGTACCCAGTTGGCATCCAAGAGAGAGAAAAAAATCAAAAAGAACATGAAAGAAGCCACTAACAGACTATCAATCAGATTGGTTGATTGTTTGATTTAAAAAAATTTGATAGAACAATTGATCCAGATATAATCAATGGGGATAGAATGGGATCATACCAATCAGTAACCATTTTTCCTTTTCCTCCACTTTATGGAATAATGGAAACTGTTGTTTTGAATTTCAGTGATTTAAACATGTGCAATTCATGATATATGGTTTTACTTTGTCCTTGGGTGGTTTTAGTAGATTGAAAAATTGAGAACCAACCAAGTTAAAGCTTTCATGCTTGGTCTTGTCTTCACCATCCAGATTTTTCTCCTAATTATATCCTCCCTGGCTTTCATCCTGTCAACTTTCAACTAAAGCATCATCCTTGAGGCTCAATCTCAAATTTTTGGCATCATCCAGAATTGACAGCCAAAATTCTAACCAGATTCAAACATCTTGAGCAACTTGGTGATGACAACCACCAAAAGCATTGTTGATCCCATCATCATTTTTGCCCAAGTTAACATTGGATCTCATCAACCAAGAGGTGCAATTGGTATGAAGTAAAATTTGGACCTAAGCCTTATCAATGAGCTCCAAGGAATAATAAACATCAATCAATGAGAAAATTGGTTGATTCAAACCATTTATATCCAACAAGAGATGAAATATCAAGTTCAGTTGTATACTAGCAACTGGAAAATAAATTGTGTTGGGTAAATAATTTATGAATAAAGAATTGATACACCTGATGAGTATCAAGGAGGCCTGCTGTTCATATTTGATGATTGCCTCATCATTCAGGTCATTTCCCAATTCTGTCTTGGTTGATTCCAATCAAATCTGGTGTGTTTTTTGAGAAAATATCCATGTATTCCCTGACAAGATGAGTGGTTCATGTTGATATAATAAACTTTTGATTTCCCAAGAACCAAAAAAATCAATCATAAGATTGATAAATCCTACCAACTCAGGATCAAAACAAAACTCTAAAAGAATAATAAATTGAAATTTTTTTTAGAAGTGATTTAAGAATTGATCAACAAGATCAAACTTGCAGTGGTAATAATTAAAGAATTTGAACCATGACTTGTAAGATAAGCTGAAGAGGTTTTTGAGTAGCAAGATTGCCTGTGATTGAATTAAAGGGGAGTTGAGATAAGACCAATTTAGGGAATGGATGACTTGGTATAACTTTTGAGAGCATTTTGAGGTGATGAAGGTGGAATTTTGGAGGACTTTGAGTTCTTTTTGATTTAATTTGAATCAATGGTGATGCATAAATGGCAGGTTTGGTGTTTAAAACATTCAATTTTGAAATAAACTAGTTAGGGGACATTTGTATCTCAGAAACTCAACATTTAAATGGTGTTTTTGCTAAAAAGAAATTGGTGGGTTTCTAATGGCAGGTTTGCTAAATGTGATACACCCTATTGTATTTTTGTCTGGAAAAGTTTTAAAAATATCCAAAGAATTGCAGGAAGAACTTCAAATATGAAGGTAAATGGAAGCTTTTCAAGAAAAAATGGAATCAGTTGGTCCATTCAAAATCTGAATCAATCTGTCATGAGAAATTGACAAGAGTTTATCTAGTCTGTAATCCCCCCCCATAAGACTACGTGCTTGAAAACTGAATCCCCCCAAAGAGATAATTTATCTTTTAATTGGACAAAAAACCCATTTCACTATGGAAATAAAAGTAAATCAAGAATAGAAGGACAAGGTTCATACATTAAAAAATTCATCATTTCATTTTCTGGTTCTTTTTCTTATACAGTTCATAAGATTTTCAATTCAAGCACTATCCCAGTCTGTGAGAGAGCTATTGGAGGCTCTAAGAAATATTTCAAGAATTTTATTGGTTTTCCCCACTCTGTGAATCATCTCTTGCATCAAGTACCTGAATATTCAAACTTTTGCATCAATTTTGATCAATTTTCTTATATGGCTAAATCATTTATTCACAAATTCAACCTAGCTATCAGAAAGGGTGACTCCTACAAATGGAAGATTTCCATCCCAAATGGAATGTTAAACCCTCCTTTTTTTTAAGTTTTTAATTTTTATTTTTATTCAAGTGCAAATGAATAATTTTCTGATTGATTTCTATTTTACTTTCTCCTGTTAATCTTCACCCTGATTCAAATGAAGAATCAGAAATCCCTAAATTTCTATCCAAAACCACTAATGAAAATTTATTTGTCACAGAATTATCTGAAGAATTCCATACGTTTCCACTCATTGAACATCCTTATCTGTGTCAAACAAGTAACCTTGACACTGGGAGATATCAACATTTTCTGATTCAAGAGCCACATTTGACTCGAATATCTCAAGTAAGTGGAAGTAACAATAGAGCATCTGACAAGCTCAAGAAGATCTCAGTCCTCAAGGAAAAAATATCCATATGTTTTTGAATATTTAGAACCACCCGATAGGAGAGCAAGGCTGAGGAAAAAACCCACATAAAATTCAATGGTCAATAAAAACTTTTTTTTAAAAAAAAGAAGTATTAAATTTCTTAATTAATAGTTTCTGTGTATTTATTCAGTTTTTGAGAAAATGAAAGGCCAAAAAGGAAAAGGGTAAGGTAATAAAGAAGGGAGAATCAAAGGAAGATATTAATTTATATAAACCAGCGGAAAAATCAAGGCACATGATAGCATAATCCACCCCATAAACATGTTCTCAACTATGTGAAAACTGGGTTTTAACTCTGTCCCAATTCAGGAAATCTATATGAATAACTCCCAAATACCTAAACCACAACCTCTGTTGAAATATTCAATAACCAATGTTAAATCAAGTATTATTCATGCTTGAAGGGAGGTTCAATTATGAATTAAGGTTTCTTTGAAGTTTCTAATATATTTTGGTGATTTATGATTGAAAAATTGGTTTGATATAGATTATACCAATTTTTTGAAATTTTTTATTCTTGGAAATTCATTATAAAATTTCCAGTATTTTCCCAAAAAAATTCAAAATTAAATAAATCAATCAATATTGGGAGAATGTGACTGCTGAAAATCTGGGCCTTGAAATTTTGAACACAACACCACTCCAGCTGGGTCCTTATTCATTTCAAAAAAAAAATTATATCCTGCTTGCAAAATTGTTCTTTGACCTTCCATAATCACAAGGATGGGCCTTTATATGCATCACAACCTTGATCAAAATACCAGTATTTCAGGAATATATGATTGAGGCTTCAAGGTGTGAAAAATATTCCCATAAGCTCATTATTTCAAAAAAAATGATATACAGAGTTTAATTAGCTACTTTATTGATACTAAAAGGATATTACTCAACTTTTACTAACTTTTCAGGGGATTTGTACCCATGTTTTTGGTTAATATTGAATAGAGCCACCGCTCTTTGTTTAGATTTTCCATCATAATCAGGACTGTGAAGATTGATTTTTGGAAAAATTGATACAAGAAGGGAATGATTTAACCACACACTAAAATCATTATTGAAGCTGGAATTCTTTAAAAAGCACCCTTCTTTCAAATAAAAAATATAATTCTCTCATTGGTGAATCTTGTTGGCTTATTCTGAGAACCTAAATCATTAGCTTCACAAACTCAAAACAGAATTGGATAAAAATAATCAGTGATTCATTGAGATAAATCCAATTGATAATGTCTTTCCAATTGTTTTCTCCATTGCTGATATTCCCATTTGGTGATATCAATGTAGAAGACCACTTAGGGTGTATCAGAGTTAAGATTTTCAAAAAGTTAAATGGCTGATTTCAGGCTCATGAATTTTTTTTCAAGATTAATTTTTTTTCAGATCAACCCATTGATTAATTTTTTGTTTTGATGAAAAACTATTTTTTTCAGAAATAGAAATTTTAAATTTTTCCAAATTTTAACTCTGATGCGCCCTATTGATTAGGAGAATTTGAAAGCTTTGATTATTTAACTGCCCTCATGATTTACCTGCAGCTTTCTTGGTTGGATATATTTTCATGATGGACCGCAATCTGGTTTTGGGTTTTTTCATTGTCTCCAAAGCATCTGGTTTTTAATGAATATATGTTGAAATATCTTGAACCAGGCATTTTTAGACTACAGTATTGCTAAATTTTTCAAATGAAATTTTTCACCATTAAACTATTCAACAGTTCTGGCTGCTACTCTTCAAAAAAACTTTGATAAATTTATTTGCAATGGATGAATAGTCTAGAATATTTCATGAGTGGAATTTGGTTGGTTTAGTATGAACCTATAACTTCTTTTGAAATGTCTCTTAAATTTTTTACAGGTAGATAAAATTCAGGAAATAAAATTGAAGTTTTAATCCTGGAAAAGCATGGACACAGACTCCTGGTATTTAAAATCGTGGCAATTGAGTTGCAGCCCCTTCAAGGTATAATTGAAATTTAGGGTTGATGGATTTATCCATGTTGAACATATGGGATTGGGCATTCAATTTTCTGTTCAAAGGATTCCTGACATGAATTAATTCACCAAAAAAGTTTAAATTCAGACAAAAATGTCCCCCAGATCTTTTGGAAAAGGTCTGGGGGACAATTTATGCATTCAAGACAACAGAATGGGTAGTATAGGAAGTCTGTACAGCTCTAGCACTTTTAGTGGAATTGGTTTTCAAAAAACAAGTTGCTTCACTGGGGCCTCTCTTCTCCCAATTTGAAGAATGTCCTTTGGTGGTTCCCTTAACAATAAAAGCCTGGGAGTTGTATATTGATCCATTTGTGTTTGTGACAGCCGTATTGGTGACATTTTTTCAGGTAGAATGGCCTCTAGGTCTTCAATTACTTCAGAGTCTCCATTGGCTCTTCCACTGTCTTCATTTTTGTTTTAGAAACACTAGGATTTATCCATAATATTTTTGAAATATAATTTGAATAATTTATTCTCTAATTGGGATCTAGAGTGTGAGTTGGAATATTTTTCAAAAACTCTTGGAATTAGTTTTTTTATTTTTATGGTTGGAGGGGATGGCATTTTTGTTGGAAAATCATCTCAAGAGCCCATTAGGGTGCCTAAAAATGCTTGGCTTGACAATTTGGAGTGGGAGTATGATTAATATGAATTCAAATTCAACTGAATCTCCTCAGAATTGCAAAAACCATTTTATTTCAAGCTCCTGGTAATGAAATCAATTCAATCCACACTGCCGGAATCAAGTATGATATGTGATTTTTGTACCTTTCTACATGAGCATACTAAAATATTTTAGTTAGCATGTTTTTCTGAACCTACTTTATTTTTTTGAAGATTTTCAGGAGTACACCCATTGTTCATTGGGGGAGTCTATCCATTCTGAAATATTTGGGCAATCATATTCACATCCATATTATGTTCTTATTCTTTCTTTTAATATACTAAAAATATTTTACAATTAGGAGAATTAAAGGTTTTATCTAGCAGTATATAAAAATTAAATCTCATGATGTTTATCCTCCTTTCCTTTTGAAACAAATCCTTCTTTTTCCGCACCCTGAATTCCAGCCACTCCTTTCCAGATTTCCCATCCTACTAGTACCATCCAGACTCATTTTGAGTCTTTCTTGGGTTTTTAACCAAGTTGTAGTACTCAATCCTCTCTGCTGAATATCTCAGCTCAATCAATTTTGGATGCCCCCCTGGTACTAGTCTTCCTTATTCTTTGAGTTACTTCCACCCTGGCTCTTTTTCAAGCCTTTGTGTGACAGACACATGTGCCTTGTATCAGAATTGGAACTGAATTTAATGTTGGTTTGGAAAGAGCTACATGTTTTTTTTTGGGGGGGGGGATATGGTTTGCTGAACCTCCAGTTACACCAGAATTATTTCTTTCAGAAAATTCAAAATTACAGGGGGGCACATGCTTGAATGTGCCTCCATTTTCCCCATGGTGATAAATACTTATCTTTTGCTGGATATGAACTGATTTTTTTAATGATTTCTTTTCATTTTTTTAAAATAGGATGATTTTATGACTGAATAAGAATATTTAAAAGCTGAAGAGCTCCACGGATTTGGGTTTTATTACAATGGTAAGATTTCATTTGCTTTTAATTTTTTTGATATTGTTTGATACTATTATTTGGGAATATCAAAGTTAAGCAAACCCACCATTTTTCAATGGTGTGTTTCAGCCCAAATACACCATCTCAAACCCACCATTAAAAATTAAAAAAACTCACTTATTTCCCATCAGAAATTTCAAAGTTACCTGACAAGAAATGTGTTTCTTCAAATAAAATATTTTAAGGCTTTCACCGCCCAAACCCATCATTCCACATCATCACCCCTGTTTTCAACCTCCAACCTCATTGGAATAATTCTACCTTCAACCTCATCTCAAAATTTTATTCATAGCTCTTCATCTCTTCATTGCTATTGTCACCAACTCATCACTCTCATTGCTTCCTCACTCTCATCACTTTCTAACCTCATCAATTCTTCACACTCATTGCTTCATTACTCTCATCACTTTCTCAAACATTATTGCTTTCATCACATCAATCCCCTCATTAATTAATTGCTTCATCCCTGCTTTCATAAAATCCTAAGTCTCATTGCTTCATTGCTTCATCACTTCATCCCCAATCTCAACAGATCCTTTCATCACTTCATCAATTCATTGCTTCATTCCTTAATCCCTCTTACTATTTTTAAATGGCCCCTCAGCAATCCTTCCCCTGAAAGTCTACTATAAAGATTCAATGGACCAAAGTGAACATCCCCCAGCAGCTCAACATCCAAAAATCCTCCTCCATCAGCTTCCAAAGGCTGATGTCAGCTCAAGATAGCTGATCACATCAGCCTGGTAGCCAGCCTCTTTGATGCCAAGATCCTTGCTATCCTTTAGCTACCAGAGGTGATAAAATAAACAATTAATATATTATTCAATAAATGCAGCAAAAATCTGTGAAATATTTGGATAAAGTTTATTGCAAGGTTTATTGGTTTGGTTATGTTTTAATATTATAAATGAACATTAATAAATTGATTGTTAAAAAAATTAACAGATGGGCCACAATTATATTGGGGATCTTTAACATCTCTATTCAGGGAATTCACTTTGAAAACACGTATACCTGGTTACTTTGGAACCTTCAACTTACATTCTTAAAGAATATATTTCCCAAAGATAATATGTATATAAAATATGCGGTGGAGTGGCAGGGCTGTGTAACCAAGCTTCCACAACAGAAAAAGGATAATAAGAATCACTGGTATATCATTTAATCCTTTGGGTACCTGTTTGGGACATGCACTGATGGGTTAAACCTGTTTACTGGGGTTTAAAAGGTTTTTCAGCAGTTTAAATTGATAAAAAGTGTGGGGGGGCATATCATTAATCAGAATAAAGCCATAAATCACTTAATTATTGCTTATAAGTATTTGATTACCTTTGAACGGTGTGTGGATGTAAATATAACTGGGTCTCTGGGTATCAATAACCTCAAAAGAGCTCTTTTTTTATAGCTTTTTGAGTCCCAATATTGTTCTTCTGAGGGATATAGTGTTAAGTCTCAGTAGGCTTCCCCCAGGCAGTCCCGCGCGCTCCTCTCAGTTCTCTCTTTGCGCGCTCTCTCTTCCACCCTGGGGGTCTCACTCTGTGGCGACTTCAGAACTCAGACAGTCTGGACAATATTTGGTCTTCAGCTTTCTCCTCTTCATTCTTTCCCCTTCTACCTTTTCCTTTTCTACCTTTTCTTTTTGTTCTTTTTCATTTTCTCATTCTACTCAGTTATAATCTCCATCATGACTCAACGTCTGCTGCAACCAATTCAGCTCAATCCTATCAACCATAGATCTCTGCCGGGTAAGACTCCAATCTCTCAAGCGCTCTTGATAAGACCCTATCTGATACTCCAGCCATCCAGTCTACCTCCCCAACTTCTCCTATCAGCCTGTTCTCTCTCAATACGCATTGCCCTTGCTGAATAACTTCCGCCCTCAACATACAATTTCTGGCCAAGCTGTAGGATTATCTTTACCTGTCTCTTTCTCCAAATCTCTATTCCTATCAGATTCTCCGTCCTCATCTTTTCCTATTCTTTGTACAGCTTATGCTGGTTCTGAGTCATCTTGAAATTCAAATCAATCTTATCACGGTTAAAAGCCAAAGGCCCTACAATCAAATCTAACCAAACCAACCACAAACAAACCAGCAGGGGCGGCCAACTACTTTCACCAGGTGGCGCTCAAATCCTCTGTGGACGCCATCCCTCCCCTGAATGAAGAGAATTACTCAATATGGCAGGACAAGATGCTCATGTTATTTGACTTGAAAGACATCCCGCAAGCTATTACCAGGAATTCCGGCCCTCTGTTGTCCAAGAAAGACAGAGAAATTAAAGCCATAATTCTATCTAAACTAGACAGCACGACTCATGAAAACGTGGTAAACTCGACCAACATAACTTCATCTAAACTCCTATGGGCGGAAATTAAAAGACTATTTGCCTCCTCCAAGACAGCAAATAGGGCGAGGGTATTTAACCACTTCCTCCACTCAGCTTTCAACAAAAATGCCATCAAAGGATTTATTAACAAAATGCAAAAGGCTATTACAAGGATGACAGACATAGGAATTGAACTGCCTAAGGATACACTTGCATACCTAGTACTCTTCAAGTTTCCTCCAATTCTTGAAAATCTTAAACAACAAATCATGCACGTAGAAAAGCACATGACGGTAGATGTAGTCTTTAACCACCTCACAAAATACAATAACAAGAGCAAGGCACAATCAAACTCCAAAAAATCAGCCACAGAAGTCTCATTGTTGTCAACCAAGGCTAAGATCCACAAAGACAAAAGGAAACCCAGAATGAGATGTCAAGAAGGATACCACAACCCAAATTCACCGCACACAGAATCCTCTTGCTTCCATTTACCTCCCCAAATTGCACCGGAATGGTGGACCAAATAACAAAACAAGTGGAAGAACAAATCAAACAAAACTCCTACCATTGACTACCATGCCCTGCTGACTCTCTGGATCCATGCGGACAACAATCCCAACCTCCTCCAAGACTCTGGAGCAAATGTCCATATATTCAATGATCTCAAGTACTTCTCCTTGATCAAACTTCAGGAAGGATCAGAAGAAATAAAAACAGGCAAATCAGAAGCTAAGCTTAAGATATGCTGAACCGGAACGGTGAAATTAGAATGGAAGGACTCCACAATCACTCTTGAAGGTTGCATCTACTTACCGGATATTGTTGTCAATCTCATTAGCCCCAGTCTCCTTGCCAAAAAGGGCTGCAATCTCTCTCAAGCCCACAACAGATTCTCTGTCACTCGGAATGACCAACCCGGGATTGATTAGAGATAATTTATTTGTAATCAAAAAAACCCATTTCAGCAGGCCAGTGTCAAATTGTAAACTCTACCAGCCAGTCTCACGCCCCTTCTCTCTCTTTGCTCAACATTCACAAGATGTACGGACATGCCTCCATCTCTACGCTCAAGCTGATTGTGAAGGACTTCTAAACCAACAAAGAGCTCCAGAAATTCCAATTCAACAGCTGCATCAGGAGCAAAATTACTAGTTCTCCATTCTCTCACTCCTCAACTCCTTCAAACAAACCTCTAGATAGAATTCACCTCAATCTCATAGGGCCAATAACACCTCAATCAAAGGCGGGCCATTGTTACATCCTCATGCTGGTTGACAACTACTCAAGCTATCTAGAAGCCTTCCCACTAACATCCAAGGACAAGGCCACTGAAGCAATCATAAACCTCCTTGAAGTGGAAAACAAGAGGCTGAACTACTACCCTTCCAAGATTTTCTCCGATAAAGGAACTGAATCCACTAATTCTACTCTCAAAGAATTTTCCAGAACTAAACACATTAAGCTGCAAACATTGGAACCCTATCACTCCCAAAATAAGGGCAGAGCTGAAAGAGATAATAGAACTATCATTGAATCCGCCCGCGCCATGTTCTTGTCAACCAGGTTAGCTAAACATTATTGGCACATACTAACTCAAAGCTGTTGCTTCATGCTCAACCAAATTCCTTGATAAGGTAATCAGCTATCTCCCTGGGAGCTCATGTTTGGTAAAAGCCTCCCCGCTAACTATTTGAAACCCGTAGGCGCCTCTTTCATCTATCTTGCAAATCACGTTCAAAAAGGACAAAAGTTTGATGAAAAGGGACTTGAAGGCATTTTGATTGGTTTCAACCCCACTTTTCACTCCTATCTGATTCTCAACTTGCTGGGTGCAGTCATTGAAACTAAACATGTTAGATTTCTCAAGACTCAACTTAATGGATTTCCTTTCCTTGAATCTCCCGGCTTAGACTTATTTTCCCAATCCAAACAGGACGCCTACAAAGCTGACTTTTCAACAAGAGACAAGCAATATGAGATGAGGGAGACACCTCCCGAATGTCTCAAATTCGACTCTGATCTGGAGGACACCAATTCCTCAGACGCTCACTCTCCAGACCCTCCTCTCCCCCTCTTTCTCAAAACAATATCTCAGAGAACCAATCTAAGGACGCAAAATGCAATCCAACAACCGCAAAGATACGGGTTTCATTACTACTAAAAGCCTCCTCCTTATAAGGTGGCACAAAAGTGCCCTGAATGGCTTAAATGGAAAAAGGCATTGGAAGAAGAACTGAACTCCATCAAATCCCAAGAAGTTTGGGAAGAGTACTACGAAGAACCTAAAAATATCCTGAATACCACCTGGGTTTTCAAAGTCAAAGAAAAATGCCATGGAGAGCCTGCGAGATACAAGGCCCAACTATGCGTACAAGGATTTGACCTGGTCCAGGGCGTGGACCATGAAAAAACTTGGGCCCCAACCAGAAAACTGGGATCTCTCCGCCTTGCTCTGATCTACGGCCTAAAGAATAATATGACCTTCACTCAATTCAATGTGAGGGAGCCTTCCTCCATGCGCCTCTCAACAAAGTAGTAATAATTAGAACACCTGAAGGATTGAGCAGAAAATAACCCTTTTTAAAATTAAAGAAATCTCTATACGGCCTTTGTCAATCCCCAAAGAACTGGTATGAAACTCTCACTACATGGATTAAACTTCAAGGTTTCCACAAATCTACCAGCAATCCTTGCCTTTACCTCAACTCAGAATCTGGGGAAGTCATCTATTTTCACATTGAGAATCTTATCCACGTTGGGAACTCAAACATCTTTGCCAAGAACTTCCTGAGTAAATTCTTGAATTCCTTGTGTCACCCTCCAAACACCATCCTTGGTATGCTAATGGAGATGAAAGAGGAAAAAATTCTCCTCAGGCAGCAAAGTCACATTGACCAAGGATTAGAAGCGCTAGGTCTCACCAATTGCAAAGACAACAACTCTACATTAACTCAAAATTGCCATCTCAAACCTGTTCTGATGAGGATCATGCGTAGTTCACTCAGCTCAATATAAACTATTGTTTGGCTATTGGACATCTACGCCTGCCCCGAGTGCAAACAGAGAATTTATATTGACAATAAAGGTCTGGAAGAAAAGATCCAGAAGTTTGGGTCACACTCAAAATCCCAACATATTGACATTAAGACTAAAGGATTACAAGAAGATTTCTCCCTCTCCAAATTTGACCTGTCCCTCATTCCCACCAACAAGATGATAGCCAACCCATTGACTAAGGCTTCCGCTGTAAATGCCCTCAGGATCCTTCAACAAGAAGTCTTTACTTAGAATCTATTGTGAATCTTTTTTTTTCCTCCTCTTACAAGTCACAGGGGGTGTTAAGTCTCAGTAGGCTTCCCCCCGGTCCCATGCGCTCCTCTCAGTTCTCTCCCCGCGCGCTCTCTCTTCTACCCCGGGGGCCTCACTCCGCGGCAACTTCAATACTCAGACGGTCTGGACAATCTTTGTTCTTCAGCTTTCTCCTCTTCATTCTTTCCCCTTCTACCTTTTACTTTTCTACCTTTTCCTTTTCTACATTTTCCTTTTCTTCTTTTTCCTTTTCTCATTCTACTCAGTTATACTCTCCATCAAAAATCAAATTCCGCTGCGACCAATTCAGCTCAATCCTATTGACCATAGATCTCTTCCTGGTAAGACTCCATCTCTCAGGCTCTCTCAATAAGACCCTGTCTGATCCTCCAGCCATCCAGTCTACCTCCCCAACTTCTCCTCTCAGCCTGTCCTCTCTCAATACGCATTTCCCTCCCTGAATAACTTCTGCCCTCAACATACAATTTCTGGCCAAGCTGTAGGATTATCTTTACCTGTCTCTTTCTCCAAATCTCTATTCCTATCAGATTCTCCGTCCTCATGTTTTCCTATTCTTTGTACAGCTTATGCTGGTTCTGAGTCATCTAGAAATTCAAATCAATCTTATCATATAGGGGCTCAAAGGGACAGCCACTGAGGCTAGCAGGGTAAACAGTGGTAGACTGTCACTTGTTCTTGGTGCTGTAGCACGGGTAACATCTAATTCCACAGGTTATGGGAATTATTTTACCTTTTGATTGATGCTTGGATGTGTGAATAACACTAATCTGTCCATATTATTTTTTATTTAATTAATTATGCTTAGTAAATGCTCCCCGTAAGTTAATAATTATTTTAATAGACATTCCTACGGATAGTCTGATGTCTGGTGAGTTCTCATTATGTATTAAATAATTGGAGTAAAGTCATGATATTGATTTTACTCCTTATTTTCAAATTTCAGTTGATTTACTAACAGTAATTACTTAAAAATATAAGTCATAAGAATTCATGTAATATTTTTACAACATTAGCTCCCTTAGTGTGTCAAAAAATACTGATGCCTTGAAGTTCTCATAATTGTATATTAAAGTATTTTAATATATTTTTACAAATTGGCATTATCTTATTTTCGACCTTCTTGGTATTTTAAATTATATTTAATAAAAAATATGTATAAAGTTTATTTAGGTATTTTTACATACTTTTATGTATTTTTAGACTATCTACTATTCACGGAAACATTTAATTCATATGGAGAATGTTCCTGTGTAGGTTGTAGCATGTTTATGTGGTACCTGGGCTTCTCAGGCCGCCTGTCACTCTGTCAAGCTGTAGTCCCATGGCTGCGTACTTGTCAGAGGCTTGGGGCTGCGTAAACTGCTTGTCAGGGGACGCTGAAAGAGTGGCAGTGCTGCTGCTCAGCCACACGTGGGTGTATTGGTTGCCGCGGCTGCGTGCGGGAATTGTGACAGAACACATTTCCATGTGTAACTCCTAAAATATACACAACACCTCAATTCTAACTGAATTTTAGGTGTGAAACCTATACGTGAAAACACATGTGAAATATTTAATTTTCCAAAAAAGTACCATAGTGGTGCCGTGGTATTTTGGTCTTTCCTTTCTTCATTATTTAAAAATATAAGGAGTTGGATTTCAAGGTTGAGGTCAGTGAGTGACCCTACCTAATTTTGGGTTGAAAATCCATTTCTGCATAAATATTTGTTGTTTTCCTACTCCTTCTTAGGCTAATTGTATTATTATTATTTTTATGTTATTTTTGTTACTTTTGCAGCTTTTCTTAAGTTAAGTTTAATATTATTATTTTGATGTTAATTTTTTTACTTTTGGAGCTTGCTCTGCAATAGTAGCAAGCTGACACTGGTAAACTGGGTCAAAACTCCCTTGAACTATTAAAATTTTTTGGATCCAAAAATGAAACAGGATTTTGCCAAACTCCCTCCTCTAAGGTTAATGGTTATCTCCTGATGGCCGATGAACTCAAGAATAAAAAAAAAGGTAGGCTGGATATTTCATACAAACAGATACAGGAGCAATTCAAGAACTATCAAACCAAGTACAAAAAAGCCCAATCAATGGCAATCTCCACTGGCTTTGTTTTACTTTTGCATCTTGCTCTGCAATAGTAGCAAGCTGACACTGGTAAACTGGCTCAAAACTCCCTTTAACTATTAAACTTTTTTGGATCCAAAAATGAAACAGGAGTTTGCCAAACTCCCTCCTCTAAGGTCAATGGTTATCTCCTGATGGCCGATGAACTCAAGAATAAAAACAAAGGTAGGCTGGATATTTCATACAAACAGATACAGGAGCAATTCAAGAACTATCAAACCAAGTTCAAAAAAAGCCCAATCAATGGCAATCTCCACTGGCTTTGGTATCACCAACTCTAATAAAGCAAAGGGAATCAACTCGTTGATTGATAATCTGGACTCCATTTGTCCTTTTTATATTAAAATGCATGAAATCTTTGTAAAGAAGGCCAAAACCAGCCCTTTAGCTGCTTTTGATGCCCAGAAATCAGATTCAGATGATTATGAGGACCTGGCTGTGGATGCTCAGCCTAGAAATGATGTTCCAGATGAAACCCATGAGTAGCCCCAATCTGATGTGGAGGAGGATATTCCAACAGAAACAGCTGCAATCACGTCTATATCAGCATTGATCAATGATTCAAACCCTTTCTTAGACCCTACACTTCCTTCTTTCAATTGCTCTCTTCCTGGGGTGGAAGAAATTATCAACATGGCCAATGAGGAGCAAGTTATTCCTGTATTTCCACTACCATCAACATCTGCTCAAGTAAGGAACCAAGTTCTTTTCTCTTGTTTCTGGTTAGTCCTGACTGATTTAGATTGTAAAAAACGGTCTCATCCATTACTGAATGGCAAAATAATCAAGCCAATGGTGCCTTGCACATCCCCTTCAAGTGAGAGCAATTAATTTCCCACACAAAACTCCTCTGCAAAGGGAAAGAAAAAGGACTCAACTTCCATTAGCATCAACCCAAAAAGCAGTCAAAAGATGAGGAAGACTTTAAATTTGTTTGTATTTGGAGATATCATGGAGAATAGAGATTCAAGTAAATTAATCAATTGATTCTCCTTGGTTTCAAAATCAAGCTCTTTCCTACAACACTCATAAAAAAGTGAAATCACAAATTGAATCTTAAAAAATTTAATTTGAAAAGGAGAAGTGGGATCATCAACTGGCTATGGATTTTCAAAAGCAGAAAGCTGAGAATTTTTTTCATCAACCAAAGTTGGAAGCTGAGTGCAAAATGAAACAGGCTGAGCTGGAGTTTCAAAAAGAGGAAAAGGAGAAGGATCAAGAGGAAGACCAACTTAAAAAGGAGAGGGAAAGGCTAGCCACGGAATGAAAAATAGGTTCTTGGTAGCCATGGAATGTATTTATAGCAGTAGAACTGTACATCAAATGAAGGAAATTATTTGATTGATTGGCTTTTAAAATCTTTGCTTTGATGAAAATTTTGAAAATAAAAACAAACAAATCATTTTTAAATACAAAAATGATTGAACTTATTTGGAAACCCACCAATGTTTTTTTTTTTTTTACATTTTTTGGTCTAGAATATATTTCAGTGGTTTTCAAGTCTTTGCAAGAGTTGAGAGTGGTATTGTTAATTTGAAAAGACATAGGCATCCTAGTATGGGTGGCAGTCTCTTCAGCAGGAAAAATACAGTTCTTGTACTTGTTTTTTGCCTAAACCATTTTTACAATACCCTTTTCTTTAAATTAAATTCCAAATCTGTTAGGAATGACAACTTGGCCATTAGATACTTGATATTTTTACTTGTTTTTAATAATTTATCCTTCCAATTTTTCGGTTTGAACACCAGTAGAAAGGAATAGGAACAAATGTCACCTTTTTTAATGTGTGGATAATCCTAGAAGGAATCTGAAGTAAGGGTGATTTGGGGTGGAGTCACAAGGAGTGAGTCATGATAAATATTCCAATGAAGAGAAAGAGGGGATATTGTTTTCCATCATGGTTTCTTGGTTGGAATTGTGTGCCAGTCTGGCTAATTTTCTGAAAATTTTGCCTACAATTTATGATGCATTTTCAGACCTAAGGTTTAAAAATTTAAACTCCTGGGGGGAAGATTGAAAAGCCACTTTCTTCAAATAGTTCCCAAAAATTTCAGAAGGGTGCATCAATTTTTGCCATCCAATTGCCCACATTTTCCCACCCCAGATCTTGAGGGACCAACTGTGTTGAAAATTTTTTTGGATTGGTGAAGGAATGTTGTGACCAAGTTGATTTCCTTCTTTCCTAGATCACAGATTTCATTCAATGGAACAAATTTGATTGTTGCAACCAAAGAGTGTTGATTTCAACAATCAAGAACAGCCACTTTTCAAGAGGTGAAGAAATGTAATTGTTGAATCATCTGTTTTGCCTTTCCAGAATATTCAGGGGAAGGTTTTTGAGTTTTCTTTTTGGCAGAAATAGAAGCGTAAAAATCCAAATTTAGCAGTATTTTCCAAGACCAAACAATCTTTTCATTAAACCCATTTTCATTCAATTTCAAAGAGATTTAAGAATCTCTCATTTGAAGGAGGAGGAGGGATGTGAACTGTAATTGATTGCAACCAATCACCCAATTGATGGCAAATTGATTTCTCAATCAATGAAAAATCAATTGCTCAATTGATTGAAAAAGAATTGCTTAATTGATGGAAAATCAATCACTCAATTGATGGCAAATGGATTGAGCAAACAATTGCAAATTGATTTCTCAATTGATGGCAAATGGATTGAGCAAACAATAGCAAATTGATTTCTCAATTGATGGCAAATGGATTGAGCAAACAATTGGAAATTTATTTCTATATTTATTTCAAATAAATCAATCAATAGATCACAAATCAATTGTGCAATCAATTTGCAATTTATCCAGAGGGGAAGGGAGAGGAGAAAGACAAAGCGGAGGAGAAGGAGGGGAGGTGCTCTGTCAGCCTCCTGGATGCCAAGACCCTTGCTATCCTTTAGCTACCAGAGGTTATATTGTAAATAATAAATATATTATTTAATAAATGCAGCAAAAATCCATGGAATACTTGGATTAAGCTTATTGCAAGGTAAAATGGTTTGGTTATTGTTTATTGTTTTGAATCAAAATTGATTATTAAATATTTATAGAGGGGCCAAAATTATATTGGGGATCTTTAACACCTCTCTTCAGGGATTTCAGTATGAAAACATGTAGTCCTGGTTACTTTACGTTCTTTAGTTTAAAGATTATTATAACCAAAGATAATATGTATATGAAATACACAATGGAGTGGTAGTGCCTTGTAGCCAAGCTACCACGACAGAGAAAGGATAATAAGACTCACTGGTATATTATTAAATCCTTTGGGTATCTGTTTGGGACGTGTATTGATGGGTTAAACCTGTATACTGGGGTTATAAGGTTGTTCAGCAGTTTTAATTGATAAAAAGAGTTTTTGAGGACGGATATTACTGATCAGACATTGCCATAAATGACTTACTTATCTCTTATAAGTATTTGATTACCTTGGCATGGCGTCTGGATATGAATATTACTGGTTCTCTGCCCAACAACATCCTCAAAAGAGCTCTGTATTTATAGTTTTGGGGTCCCAATATGGTCCTTCTGAGGGTTGTAGGTGCTCAAAGGGACGGACACTAAGGCTAGCAGGGTAACCAGGGGTAGCCTGTCATGTGCCCTTGGTTCTATAGCCCGGGTAGCATCTAATTCCTTAGGGTATGGGAATTATTCTACCTTATAATTGAAATTAGGACGTGTGAATAACACTAATCTGTCCTATTTATGTATTATTTAATTGATTATCCTTAGTATATGTTCCCTGTAATATAATAATTATATTATAAGACATCTCTACGGACATTTTGATGTCAGGTAAGTTCTAATTATGTATCATATAACTGGAGTAAAAGGTCATAATATTGTTTTTACTCTTTATCTATGAGTTCCAGTTGATTTGTTAAGATAATTACTTAAAAATATAAGTCATGAGAATTCATGTAATATTATTACATCATTATCTTCCTTAGTATGTTACGAAGATGTTAATGTATAGTAATTCTCATAAAAGTATATCAAAGTATTTTAATATATTTTTTGAAGCTTTCATTGTCTTATTTTCGACATTCTTGATTCTTTGCATTATATTAAAATAAAAAATACGTGTAAAGATTATTTAGGTATTTTTATATAATATTATGTATATTTAGACAGTCTACTATCCACAGGAACCTTTATTACATATGTAACTAGTTCCCGTGTGTGTTGTAGCCTGTTTAGGCGGTACCCAGGCCACCTGTCACTATGTCAGCCCATAGTCCCGCGGCTGCGTACTTGTCAGAGGCCCGGGGCTGCATACACAACCCTGACGGGTTGAAACGGCTGTATCTCAGCTGCGCGCGGGTGCTGTGGCTGCCACGGCTGCGTGCGGGAATTGTGACCAAACACATTTCCACCCATAACTCCTAAAATATACACAACACCTCAATTCTGACTGAATTTTAGGTGTGAAACCTATACGTGACAATGTGTGTGAAACATTTAATTGGCCAAAAAGTTCAATACTGGAGCCATAGTATTTTGGTTCTTTTTTCTTTAATTATTTAAAAATATAAGGAGTTGGATTTCAAGGGTGGGGTCAGTGAGTGACCCTACCTAATTTTGGATGGGGAATCCATTTCTGTAATAATATTTATGGTTTTCCTACTCCTTCTTAGGTTAGTTGTATTATTATTATTTTTATGTTATTTTAGTTACTTTTGCAGCTTGCTCTGCAATAGTAGCAAGCTGACATGCTCACCTGAGGGATTGAGAAAGGCAGTCAGGGGGGACCTAAAGGTTGATGTATCAAAGGATCAGCAACTGGTGAGGAGGTGAGGAGGGGGTGGTGGGTGAGGTGGAGGTGGCGGGTGAGGTGGAGGTGATGGTGAGGTGATGGTGATGGTGAGGTGGTGAGGATGGGTGAGGTGGTGGTGGTGGGTGAGGTGGAGGTAGTGGGTGAGGTGGAGCTGGTGGGTGAGGGGGAGGTGGTGGGTGAGGATGCTCTGTGAGCAGAGGGAAAGAGTGGACTGGTGTTTGGCGGGGTGAGGTTTGTGGTTTGGAAGTTTTGGTTTTTTTCTAAGTCCACCAAAAAAAACCTGTAGAAAGCCTTGGATTGTTGGTTTAACAACCAAAACCAAAAAAAATTCTGTGATATGATATTTCACTTACTGAAAACAATTCTAATCATCAAATTGAGAAAGTGTGAGGGATAAAATCTCCTCTCTCATTTCCAAAGATGAGGTAGAAGATGAGAATGGGATGAATTGAGGAGGATTGGAAATATATTCTTGACATATTTTGCCCCATTCATCTTTGATGTTGGCAGAAGGTTGTGAAGGATTACACAACTGATAATCCAGTTGATGACAATATTCATGTCCTTGAGATTTTGAAGCTGGTTTGGCATCTCCTGTGGGCTGGACCATCTTCCTATTTCCTATGGCATGCTCAATCAGAAATTGTGATTGGGGAACATGATTGTTGAAATTAGTTTTGGCTTGATCATTGGATGAAAAATTGTGGAATGCTGGAAACAAATATTTCCCTCTGGCATAAGCTGAATTGGCCAGAAGGTATCAATCCTTCTCAAAGTAGTTCCCTGGTTTTTGGAAAATCTGCATCCACTTGAGAACATATTTATCATGAAAAGAACCCAGAAGGCCAGCATGGAAGGATATAAAATTTTTGTTGTTATCAAAAAAAAGTTGTAGTTCCACAGAGTATCTTTACAAACAGTTATAACATATTTGGTAAGTGTATTATCAAAGTTTTTATTAAAGGCTTTGGAAAACAAATTAAATGATTACTCTTTTTTTGTATAGGTCAATGGTTTCATTAACTACTGAGAGTTGATTTTCTAATTGACAAATTTCTTCTCCAGTAAGCCTCCTGGATGCCAAGACCTTTGCCATACTTTAGCTACCAGAGGTGATGGAATAAATAATATATATATTATTTAATAAATACAGAAAAAATACATAAAATATTTGAATAGAGCTTATTGCAAGGTTAATTGGTTTGGTTATGGTTTATTGTTATAAATCAATATAGATAAATTTATTATTGAATATTTTTAAAGAGGGGCCAAAATTTTATTGGGGATCTTTAACACCTCTCTTCAGGTAATTCAGTATGAAAACACGTAGGCCTGGTTACTTTGGGCCCTTTAGTTTAAAGGATATTTTGCCTAAAGATAATATGTATATAAAATACACACTGGAGTGGCAGGGCTTTGTAACCAAACTTGCACAACAGAGAAAGGATAATAAAACTCACTAGTATATTATTAAATCCTTTGGGTACCTGTTTGGGACATGCACTGACGGGTTAAACATGTATACTTGGGTTATAAGGTTGTTCAGCAGTTTTGAATTGATAAAAGAGGGTTCAGGATGGATATTATTAATCAGACCAAAGCCATAAATCACTTACTTATCTTGTGTAAGTATTTGATTACCTTGGCACGGTGTCTGCATATAAATATAACTGGGTCTCTGGGTATCAATATACTCAAAAGAGCTCTTTATTTAAACCTTTTGGAGTCCCAATATTGTCCGTCTGAGGGTTACAGGGTGTTAAAATACGTATTCACTTACACATGTTCTACGTATAAGCTTAATCCAAATGGGATGCACATATGGGCCTCTCCGACCCATTGGACACTCACACAGACCATATGGGCTTGTGTGGATGTCACTGATTTGGGGAAACTGGCCTCAAAACACGTGAAACAGGCTCATTGGTACACGGGCCATAAGGGGCCCAGTGGGGGATATGGGCAAATACAGCCAGATGGGCTTGTATGGGCATAATTGGGCCCAAGGTTTATTTTGGACATACTTGGCCAGACAGGCGGGCCCACCAAAGTGTGTTTTCCTCAGGTTTTGGGCTTGGGGAGGCCCATTGGGGCCGCCACCCGTGTTGCAGCCCGCTTGGCACTGCTTCCCGTGCCTAGGCCCCCTTGGGGCCTCTTGTATCCCTTGGTTTGGCCCACGCGGGGCTGTTGCGGTGGCCGAGGAATCCCGCGCAAGCCCAGCCGGTGGCAAACAACGGCCACCGCCACAGGAGCAAGGGCCAGCGGCCCCGGCTCCCTCCCCCTCCCCATGCTTGCCATTGCGAGGGGGAGGGGGTGGCTGGTGAAGAGATAACAATGTGGAGAAGGGTAATTTAGAGAAGGAAGGAATACAGTAGACTTCTGAATAGCCAAAGGAGGAGTATTGATAAGGCTACAAAGAGCCAAAGGGGAGGAGATATTGCTTGTAAAGTCAAGTGGAACTGATCTGAAGATGAGGAAGGGACACTCCGGTTTATTTGTCTGGTAATCAGATGGTTTTACATTCATGGTCCAAGGGAAGGACCAGTATTTATAGACAACTAGAGAACCCAAAAGGGGGCCTAAGGCAGCAGGTTAGAGACAAAAAGAGAGCCCCAGAGGGGGCCTAAAACATGGGTAATGAGATAATGAAAACAGTAAGATAGCAATAAGGTAACTAAATTTTTTAGTTGCAGAATTTGAACATCAAAAAGACAACAGCTGGCTGGGTTGAACCAGCCAGCAACCAACTGCTGTGGTGACCAAATCTGGACACCCTGGACCAGATGCGGAAAATTCAAAATGTTTTCTATGATTCTTTTATTTAGGTGTCATTTATTTGAAAAAAAAATGGAATTTTTTTTATCAGTATCCCTCCTCCAATTTCCTCATCCTGCCAAAAATTCCTCTGTCCCAGTGGTCTAGGACTGGCCTCTCTTGGTCTCATCACCTAGGCATTGCATTTGATCCCTTCTCTCTTTGTTCCCCCCTTCCTTTTGGCCAAACCCGCGGGCCAAGACCCACTCGGCCCAAGATATTCCTCTCCTACCCTCCCTACAATCCTCCTCCGATTCCCCCCATCTCTCACTCCCACCACCAGCCCTCAATCAATCATCTCCCTCCTCTGCTCAACCCATCCTGCCCTTGACCTCCAATTGCGCCCCATCTGACTCCAATCTTGATCTTCCGCTTGACTCAGCCTCCGTCAACAATGGCCCAATGATGTGGATTGACAACCTGGCCAAAGATAATCATCATCCCCATGATCTCACTCTCATCCCTTCCTCCTCCCCATCTGCAAGGATCATTGGCTCATTCCACCATTCCATCTCCTCCAATAGTCCCAGCCCAAGCTGGCTACCCAAACTTTCTCCCAATCCTCACAATTGTCTCACGTTCCCAATCCTACAATCCCGTCATCACTTCAAGCGATCCACCCAACCCGCCTTTCAACTTCACCTCCATCCTCACCTTCCTCCTGGGACTCTCCCACCTCCGTCAATCATTTGCACCCCCTTCCATCTTTGGGAGGGGGTGGAAAAGTGTTGTCTACTGCCCGCGGACATCTGCGGGCGGTCTGGCTCATTTCTTTTTTCCCACCGCTTCCACCTTTGGGTGAGGGGTGGGTGATCCCGGTGTTGTTGCGCGCGCCCGTCCGCGGACGGACGCAAGAGAGGTGAAGGGATGAGAACAATCCCACCCCAGACAGGGAGGCCGGATTTCCACCGGCCCGCATGATCAATTTTTCTGATCATCTGAAATCTGGAAAAAAAAAATTCTGTTCTATTTCTAGAATCACTTGTACATAGTCTAACAGAGCCTCCTGCCCATATAAAGAGGGGCTCTCCCCTGCCTTTTGGGGGGATATCATATGGTACCTTACCAGAGAGTAACATCATCACTACCATCTTGAAATATATTATCTGTGGGGTCTCATTCCCCTTTATCTGAGACTGAATTCTGGGTATATCCATGATTGCCCCTTGATCCTTGAGCCTCCATAATCAAAACCCTGATAAATGATCTTTATCACCAACCAATAGCTTTGCTTTTTGAAGAAGAATTTTACTGATTGAATTCTTGAGTGTGTTACACCACTCCTGATCCCTTTATCCAACCATACTGGTCCTGATCATCCTTTGATTATCTTTCCGGAACCAGTCACGTTTGGCTGAAGAGGTTTCATTAAGCTTAAAACCTGGAGTGTTAAACCTCCCTTCATTTCTTTTGAAGTTGAATTCCACCACGCTACTCTTAAGTCCCTTGAGAATTGTTGGGTTATCCTTGTTTGAATCAGTTATTGTTTTGCTTCTAGAGCTTCTTCAAACAAATTAGATTTGTCTTGTGCAGCCACCCACAGTTATCTGGTACCCTTCAAGCGCTTGATTGCGGAGAGTTGGGCAGGTTCATTGAGAACCTGGAGGTTGTTTGAAATTGAGTTGATCTTTCCTAAGCTCCTGGTGACGACCAGAGCTATTAGCTTGTGGGCGTTGTAACTTACAATTGCCTTGTCTTGTTGAACTCTGAAAAATCCTTGACTTCTTCCATTCAAGTTTTCCCCGGCATCATCTTGCCTCAGATAGTGTTGTTTCCCCAGCTACCAACTACTATCATCTTTATCCTCTTACATTTGGTCCCTTGTTTACCAGGCTCTGGACTTTGATCTTGGTTACATTTAAATATTTTTGTAACACTCAGGAGGGAAGCCTAAACAGCACCTTTCCCCTCCACAGAACTGCCACGGCCTAGCACTGTTTTGAGTTTTACACCGCAACAAGGTGGTTGGTCAGGGCAGGGGGGATTTCATCACCCCCTTGCCCAAAGGATGACGAGGCTGGCCGCAAGGAGAGCAAACGGTGGTGGGGGGGATCTGATCACCCCTCCACCATTGAAGCAATGCAGAGACCAGGGGCGCTCTTGCCACCCCTTTACCAAGGGGGAGTAGCAATGGGGCTGAGGGGATTTGACCACCCAGAAGCCCACTTACATTGACAACGCCCTGGGGGTATCAACCCCCAGGGCCCCTGGTAGGGGGATTTGACCGCCCCCTCCAGGGATCAGAGAGAAAGAGGAGGGGGACAGCATGTCCGCTGGTCACACCCCCCCCATGAGAGTCTGATACCAGACCCAGGTGGGTCCTGGGTCCCACCTGGCCACATTTATGGGCAAGGGCTGGTTTCATGAGGTAACCAGCCAGTGTGTGAGGAAATAGGACGGGTTGTAACAGACAAACGGCCCAGGGATTGACCAGCACAGGGGGTGGGTCAGCCCCATTGAGGTGGAAAGAATAGAAAAAACTGGAATATGCTGGTTGTATAGGTACAGGGACCAATGCCATGTGGGCTGATGTAGCCCAAACCAAGTACCAAGGCCTGTATAGCCTGTAGAGCTCTTTTGGGGCGGAAAATTTGCCTTTTGGCTTCTTGTATCATGGGCTCACAAGAGACCAATCTTTTGTACTTAAGGAGCTCTTCTCCCTGATGTTTTCCATCCATCCATTCATCATCCAATTGAATTCATCAACAATATCATCCAACATGTTGCCCCATTGTGAGAGCCCATCAAGCAATTATTGACACAAGGTGCCCAGCATTTTTTTTGCTTTAAATACTGCTAATTTTCCTAAGCTAATTGTTGGCCAAAATGATAACACAGGGGCTCAAAGGGACGGACACTGGGGCTAGCAGGGTAACCAGTGGTAGCCTTTCAAGTTTTCTTGGTGCTTCAAAACAGTTAGCATCTAATTCCACAGGGTATGGGAATTATTCTACTTTATAATTGATGTTTGGACGTGTGAATAACACTAATCTGTCCTTTTATTTATTATTTAATTGATTATCCTTAGTAAATGTTCCCAGTAATTTAATAATTATTCTAATAGACATTCCTACGGATATTCTGATGTCAGGTGAGTTCTCATTATGTATTAAATATTTGGAGTAAATTCATGATATTTATTTTACTCCTCATTTTCGAGATCCAGTTGATTTACTAAAATAATTACTTAAAAATTTAAGTCATGGGTATTCATGTAATATTTTTACATCATAAGTTTTATTATTATGTCAACAAAATTTTTATGTCTAGAAATTCTCATAATAGTATATTAAAGTTTTTTAATATATTTTTAGAAGTAGTCATTATCTTATTTTCAAAATTTTTGGTAATTTCAATTATATTTAATAAAAAATACTTATAAAGTTTATTTAAGTATTTTTATATAATTTTATGTATTTTTAGACTATCCACTATCCACAGGAACATTTATTACATATGTAGAATGTTCCTGTGTAGGTTGTAGCATGTTTATGAGTGCTTAAGTTTCTCAGGCCGCCTGTCACTTTCTCAACCCATAGTCCTGTGGCTGCGTACTTGTCAGAGGCCTGGGGCTGCGTACACAAATTTGAAAGAGTGAAAGAGCTGTAGCTCAGCCGCGCGCGGTTTCATTGGCTGCCAGGGCTGTGTGTTGGAATTGTGACAGAACACATTTCTGTCTTTAACTCCTAAAAGATACACAAAAACTCAATTCTGACTGAATTTTAGGTGTGAAACCTGTATGTGACAATAAATGTGAATTATTTAATTTTCCAAAAAGTTCAATAGTGGTGCGGTGGTATTTTTGTCTTTATTTCCTTAATTATTTAAAAATATGAGTATTTGGTTTTCAAGGGTGGGGGCAGAGAGTGACCCTACCTAATTTTGGGTGGAGGATCAATAATATTTATGGTTTTCCCACTCCTTCTCAGGTTGATTTCATTATTATTATTTTTATTTTATTTCTGTTAATTTTTCAGCTTGCTCTGCAATAGTAGCAAGCTGACAGCTCCATTTACATTAAATCACAATCTACAAGGAGCAAAAGCCAGTTGGATAGCTGAATTGTGTTGAGGATTCCAAGAATTTCTCTGAAGATGTGGTGGTCTTCAACCATCTCCAAAATTTTCATGCATGAAGGTAATAGAGTTTGGAACAGTTTCAGGAAGCTTAAGTGGGGGAGTAGACAAAGCTTCTGCCTTTGATACATAGGCTTGTGGAGAGTGTGTCTTCGTGGAACCATGTATCACTTTTCCAATAGAGAATTGAAAGCTAACAAAGTTGATTCCAAATCAGATTCTGAATCAGATTCAAATAATAAAAAAAAAGTTCATTCAGAATTTTTATCTTTTCAAATTGCTGCCATAATTTTTGAATGGACATGTTTAGAAAGATGGTGATGTGATTTGGGGTGATGAGATGATGATGGGATGTTTGTGATGTGATGGAAATGTGAAGCAATGGAGATGAGATGTGTGTGATGCATATAGATTTCCTGAGGTGGAGGTGTGGATGGAGGTTTTTCATTCAATGGATGTGTGTTGGATGATAGCACATAAATGGGGAATTAGATGTTTGAAACTTGCAATTTTAAAATACACCAGTTATGGGGTATTTTTATTTCAGAAACCCCCCATGAAAAATGGTGGGTTTGGTCAAAAGAAATGGCGGGTTTCTAATGGTGGTTTTGCTAACTTTGATACACCCTATATTCATGTTTCCATTTAATCTTTTTTCAGAGCTCTGGAAACATTTTGAATAAGTGCTTTACCTCTCCTGAATATAATACTGTTTTAAAAATCAAGAAAAAAAAAAGAAGATTATGAAGCTCCTTAAAAACCTCCTGGAAATATTTATTGGCACAAAAAGCAAAACCAATAAGTTATCAAGTCATTAAATTTTTAATTGTCTCATTTTTTCAGTTTTTCAGATTGGTTTTGGATTTTTCCTTTTTTTTTTCTTTAATTTATTTTATTTTTATTTTGGAATTTTAAACAAACTTTCAATTTAGAAAGTGAGGTGCTTCCTTGAAACATATTCTATATAATAAAAGATTGTGTTTTTTTTAAGTTACAATACAAAGACTTAATTTCCTTTGAAACAGCTATTTCACATATATCCCATGTTCAAGATTTCATAGGGGATGGAAACCATGGAAGCTGGAAAGCAGCTGATTCTTTGAAAATTAAATTCAAATATTGGATTGAAATCAGTAGAGAAATGGTCAAAAATCTGGATTCCAACCCAATTTTGAAGGACCCTTATTCATGCATGGAATCTGGGGTGAAACTGTTCAAGAAGAAAGAAATAAAACAAAAAATTTTCTGGAACAGCTAAAATAAATATGTGCACCACATTTCCATGCCATGGTTTCCTTCATGCTGAACCATATAACTGTTCAGTGGTTCCATTTTATTCTTTGATTACTTTCACTTTTCTTCCTCTTAATTCCCGACTCACTCAAAATTCCCGTTCTTATCCTATTTCATTTATTATTTTAGAATGATTCAAACATGTATATCCCTTTGAACCTTATTCTTATATTTTTCCAGTCCCCAAATTAGATCCCCTTTGGAAAATCTTTGTGAAAAAGGATTCCTAATCTTGGAAGAAAATTGTCCAGACAAACTTAGAGCTTATTGATGAGATCATTTTTACTTCAAGAAAATCCAGCAGAAAAATCAAACCAATGAAAGCAGAATAATATTGAAGAAAATAGTAGGGAAAAAAATCTTTAAAAACATTTTTTTGGTTTATTTATTAAAAACCAACAAAAGGTAGAATGAAAAATGCAGACCACTCATATTATTTTAAATTATTTTCACTTTTATGAATATTTTATGAGGTAAAAACTTTAACTTGCAGTCAGAAGAAATATATAGTTCCATCTTTTGATGTAATCACAAATTTCTGTAAAAAAATTTGAAATAAACTTTGATACCTTATGCAAAAGAAAAAAAAGAAAAAAAAAGAAAAAAAAAGAAAAAAAAAGAAAAAAAAAGAAAAAAAAAGAAAAAAAAAAGAAAAAAAAAGAAAAAAAAAGAAAAAAAAAAAGAAAAAAAAAAAAAAAAAAAAAAAAAAAAAAAAAAGAAAAAAAAAAGAAAAAAAAAAGAAAAAAAAAAGAAAAAAAAAAGAAAAAAAAAAGAAAAAAAAAAGAAAAAAAAAGAAAAAAAAAGAAAAAAAAAGAAAGAAAAAGAAAGAAAGAAAGAAAAAAAAGAAAAAAGAAGAAAAAAGAAGAAAAAAAAGAAAAAAGAAGAAAAAAGAAGAAAAAATAAGAAAAAAAGAAAAAAAAGAAAAAAAGAAAAAAAAAAGAAAAAAAAAAAGAAGAAAAAAAAAATAAATAAATAAAAAAAAAGAAAAGGATGTGTTATTTTGATGTGTTTGTAAATTAGATTCAATATTTTAAGGCCAATAATAAATCCAAAGAATCCCAAAGAAATATTTTAAAGCTCTTTGATTGATTTTTTAAATTTCAGGGAGCTCAAATCACCCCTCAAAAAATTAATCAAAAAGGCAAAGAAAAGGATCCAAAAATACAAGGTGATTTTTTGAATGAATTTTTCAAGATGTTCTAATGCTCCCAAAATTACCAAAAAATTATCTTGAAGGTTTTAAGAAACCCAGCTAAAAGGCTTCACTTTTGAATTTTTAGAAAAACTCATTTTTGAAAAATTGTTGTAATAGAGGATTTTTCCTTGTGGGGCTGATGGGACAGGCGCTCAAAAATAGAACATTCATGATTCAAGGGATAGGTCCTATGAGAAAATTGGGGCCCTTGGATTTATGATTCAAGAAACATAGATTTCTCATTCAAAAAAGAAACACCAAGGTAAACTCTAGTTATTTGCCACAAGCTAATAGGGTGTATTGGAGTTAAATCTTGAATAACTCATTTAAAAAGCTTATTTCAGGAAACAGTGATGTTAAATGCAGGGCTCCAACCGTGTGGTAGTTGTTTATGGCCCTACACGGCTCAAATGAGCCTTGGGGGCCCATAGACGACTACAAAGGTCAGTTTCAAACAGGCGCAAGCCCCGGGGGGTTGTATAGGAGCCATTTACCCCCCAAACATGGCAATTTTGAGCCGTGTATCCCCGTAAACGTCTCAAAACTGCCATATTTGGGTGTGAACAACCCTCTGGAAGGCGTGCCAGGATTTTGGGAACCCCCTGGACCACACTTGGGTTCCGTCAACCCAAACTTGGGTTAAAGCATTATTTGTGGGACTGTTTTTCCACCCCTAGTGATTCCAAATTGACTTTAAAGTAAAACTAAAGTGAAACTAAATTGAAAATTGAAATAATATAAAAATATTCAAAAACTTCTTTCTCAACTCAAAAGTGAGAAAAATTTGTTTGTTGAATTGAATGTTGGATTGAATACTGAAATATAAAATTGCATTTTTTTGCATGGGAACAGTGGCAAGCCCTCCTTCTTCTGAAATGGCTGAATGGAAGGTCTACATTGATAGTGCTATAAACAAAGCTTTGTAAAAAGAAAAAAAAGGATTTGGTTAATGAAACATTGGAAGACCCAATTCAATCCTCATCAAGGGTGACAATTGAGAAACAAAATTTTTCACAGTGGGATTTGACCCTGGTCATGAGTAACATATTATGATACTTGTCTTTGCCTTATTTAATTTGATTGAAACTGATGGAGTGCATGCCATCAATATAACTATGTAACTATGAATGATCCACTTGAACCACCTCCTGTGAGAGCGTTTCCTACTGGGGAAGAGGCACAAAACTATTTTCAAACATGGGCTATGAAGCATGGTTACTCTCTGACAGTTTTTAACTTTAAGAAAGATTAATATGTAGATTTAGCCTGTGTGCCATGGTTCCTATTCAGGACAACTTCTTACCAAAAGTCTAGAAAAAGTCACACAAGGAAGGTTTGGTTCAAGTTTTTAATCCATGCAAGTTGCACAAAGGCAGACCCCTTGTTGCTAATCTCCTATAAAGAAAATCAGCATAACCATGAAACATCTGAAAATCCCTCTGTGCATCCTCAACTGAGGAGAACCTCTGGGAGAGCCTTGGATCTACTTAAGGAAGGCATGAAAGATGGGCTCAATACCATAAAAAATCAGAGAAAATTGAGCAAGATTGATGGGTGGGATTATGTTGATGACCAAAAATATATAACACTAAGCAGAAGGCAACGCTTGGAGAACTAAAGGGTAAAATTGTTATGGAGGTAATCTATGAACAGCTTGAAGAAAAAAGTTGGATTCACCAGTCAAATTTCAGTGGAGAGGTTCACTTGGAGGCCCTGTACTTAGCATATCCTGAGGAAGTAAAGCTTTCAAAACAATTCCATCATATTGCTATGTTGGATTGTACTTATAAGAAAGATAAGTAGAAAGCCCCACTGTTGTATGTTGTAGGAATGACAGCCAATTGGAAAACTTTCAGAAAAGCTCTTTTTTTTATAAAAAAGGAAACTTTTGAGTTCTACAGTTGGTCTGTAAATGCATTAAAGGAGTTGGCTTATGATCCTGAGAGACTTTTCAAAGTCTTTGTGACGGACTGTGAAAAAGCTCTGATTTGTGCTATTGAATCTGGTTTCCCTTATTCATCAAGACAATGTTGCACTTTTCTCTTGTCTAAAAACATACAAGCAAACTTTACAGTGCGCTTTGTTAATTATGTTGAAGGATGTAAAAGCTTGATGACTCTGTGGGAAAAGTATGGGGCCTCAAAGACCAAGGAGGAGGCGGAGGTCAATGATGCGGAACTCAGAGTAGGTCCAAATCATTGCTTCTTATTCTTCTTAGTTTTGGGTTCTGACCGTTTGAGTTGTATAGTGTTTCTGCAAAGACTATGAGGATGTGCTCAAGTATATGGAAAATAAAATTTTCACTATCAAAGAGATTTCCAAAACAGCTTGGACTTGTATTAACCCAGCTTATAGAAACAAAACAACATCTGGTGTTGAAGGGGCCCATGAAACTCTCAAAAATTTCTTGCAAACTCTTTGGGAAACCTTTTGGATTTTTGGAAAAGCCTTGATGGAAAATTTTTGAATCAAATTAAATTGGTTCATCCATCACTTTATAAGTCTTGAATTAATTTGGGGACAGTTTGTCCACCCAAACTGTTACCATTGGGTTAAAAATTGTCTTTGGAGGAAATTAATCCTATTAGGGAACAATTTGAGAAATGCAAACGTGATCATGATGGCAAAGTGTGCACCAAGCCATATTCCAGGACTATGAATTTTCCCTGTTCCCACCAAATAGGTGACCATCTAGCATTCAAAGGATCCAAGTTACCAAAAGATTTTCATCCTTAATGGATGTTGGACTATGACCCTTGAAGTTCTAGCCATTTCTAGTTTGTTAAGTTGGCTTAAGTTGGATTTTCCAAATCACTAGGTGATTAATGCTTTTTTATTAATGAATGCTAATTCACTAATGGTTGACCCTTTTGAATTTTTCAAGTGCAATGTTGATGAAATGCTCAGCATTCCCCAGTTACGTGATAAAGTGAATGCAATGATCTTGGAATCTCCAGATAATGAGAAAAGCAGCCTATTGAAGTATATCATTCAGAAGACTACAAAATATCAATCTAAGCCAAGACTTGAACCTAAAGTATTATGATCAAGTAGGGGCAGGCCAAAATTGACAGATATGCGGCAAGAACCATCTGGGTAGGAGCATGTTGAAAAAAACTCAAGGGGAAAAAAGGACCAGAAGGGCTTCAAATAAGATGAGACAATAGATTGTAAGTCTTTTCTTTTGGGATATGTTCATTTTTTTGGTTTAATGAACTAATTTACTAACTAATGATTAACTGTAAGTCAAAGTTGGAAGAATCTGAATCTAAATTTCATATTTCAGAGGAAGAGACTGAAAGTGAACTGGGATCAATTAATTTGGAATCAGAATCCTCTCCAGAGGAAGAGAACGTGCAGCAAAGCTCAACCATGAGATCATCTTTGGGTGAGTATTCATTTAATTGATCTGATTAAAGAAATGAATACTAAGTTAGTTTTCATTATAGGAACCAAACGTGAAATAACTCATTCAAATACCCAAGAAATTCAATAATTTCTTGGGTGAGGTTTGGGATCCAATTGGAGATGGGAACTTCAGATTTAGAGTCATTGCTAAATCTCTTGGTTATGAAGAACATGTTTGGTTTAAAGTTAGGAAGGAAATGATTGAAACATGAGAGAAACATAAAGCATGCTGCATTAAGATTCTTGGTAGTGCAAAGGAGGTTGAAAAGATTAAAAAAAGACTTTCTGTTGAAGACATCAATGAAAAGATTCTCTCATCAAATTGGCTGGCTAAATTAGATATGGGTTGAATCATAGCAGACACATATTCCAGACTTATATGTTTCATTTCATTGGATTCATGTGATACTTATAATCCAATGAAAAATGGTGTTACTGATCAATCATATCCAATGTTCATTTCCTTTGTAAACAGTAACCACTGGGTTCTATTAGTACTTGAGGGAGAAATGATTCCAATACCACCCATTGTAGCAAAACCACGTTCCTTGATTTCTAAAAAAGCCTCTGGTTGGGTTTATCATCTCAAAGATCAACTGCAAACGTATTCTAGATTATAGATATCATAGAATTTGACTTCATTTAATCATTGGGTTTCATATAAATTTTAATTCTAATGCAGCTAACAAGTTCTATTAATATACAGGGTTATCACATTTTGAACATCATTATGTTGAGTGTTTTGAGTTAACATCATTTTATTGAGTTTTTTTAATGAGATTTTAATATTAATTAAGTTCAACTTATGTTTGTCTGATTCCATCACAAGCTTAAATTATGTTAAGCTTGGGATGGGATCAGCCTAACACAAGTTGAACTTGTTTTTTTTGGTGTTTTTACTTTAGGGCTGGTCAAAATACTTCTTTAATTTTAAGGCCCTTTTACTTTAGGGCTATTCAATTTGAACATAATTTAGGGCTTGTCAAGTTACTTGTATTTTTTTGGTGTTTTTACTTTAGGGCTTGTCATGTTACTTGTCTTCTTTTTGGCATTTTTACTTTAGGGCTTGTCAAGTAACTTGTCTTTGTTCTTGGTGTTTTTAGTTTAGGGCTAGTCCAGTTACTTGTGTTTTTTTGGGTATTTTTCCTTCAGGGCTAGTCCATAGGATAGTCCCAGTTTTTTTTTGTTTTTTTTCATTTATTTTTTTTTAACCAAAAAATCAACATTCTTTGATTTCTTTGATGTTTTGGTTGATTGCTGTTCTTTGAAAGGTTTATTTCATTCATGGGTTATGTTAGTGCCATTTCATCCCCCTTTTTTTTGGCTCACTGCGGTCCAGTGGCGTGCGGGATTCAACATGCCAGCGGACCAGGCTGGGTCAGCCGCGCAACTCTTTGAGCCGTGTGGGGTTGTAAACGGCTCGGATTGGACCATGTGGCGCGCCACAGGACCCTTTTTTAACTTTTTGAAAAACTCAATGAGCTTTGAATCTAACATTTCCCCTTTTTTTTGTTATTTTTTAACCAGAAAATCAACATTTTTTGATTTCTTTGATTTTTTGGTTGATTCCTGTTTTTTGGAAGGTTTATTTTATTCATGGGTTATGTTAGGGCCCTTTCATTCTATTTTGGTTTTTTTTTGGCTCACCGTGTTCCAATGGCGTGTGGGCTGCCACACAACTACATTTGAGCCGTGTACTACTCCACATGGCTTGAATGTAGTCGTGTGGGATTCAACACGCTGGCGGACCAGGCTGGGTTGGCCTCACAAGACTCTGAGCAGTTCAGGGTTGTAAATGACCCAATGAACTGTGAATTTGAAATTTCCCAAAAATATCAATTTTTAAAAAAATATATTTTTATCAAAATAAACAATCAATCAATGCTTTTAACTGAAAAAAATAAAATTTTGGCAAAAAAAATGGATAGGCCTGAAATCAGCCATTTGATTTTTTTTAAAGTTTTACCTCTGATATGCCCTGATTTAACCATCCAGTCCCAGGTTCTGGCTACTGGTGGGCTGAAAAAAAATTGAAAATTCTGCTATTCAAATAAAAAAATGATTTTTCATGAGGTTTTAAAAGAATTTCAAAGACTTGAAAAAATTTAATTATTCTATGATTTTTAGTCTTGAATAGTTTTTTTTGATGTTCTTTTTGTTTTGATTTTGGGATGGGATATATTACCCTTTAGAAAAAATCTGTGACCAATCACTTTCAAAATATTAGGGCATATAAGAGTTAGCAAACCCTCCATTAGAAATTGCCATTTTCTATTACCAAACACGCCATATTTAATTTCTGATTTCTGAAATACACATAAACCCTAACTGGTGTGTTTCAAAATGGCAGGCTTGATTAAAATTGTGTTTTTCAAACATCGAACCTGCAATTTATATGCTATCATCCACGCACCATCCATTGCATGAAAAAAACCCATCCGCACCTCCACCTCAGAAAATCCATACCAATCCTATCTCCAATTATTAACACACATCTCATCTCTATTGCCTCACATCTCCATTGCTTCACATCTCCATTGCTTTACATCTGCATCACATCACACACATCTCATCAGCATCTAATCACCCCACATCCCATCACCATCTTTTCAATATGTCCAATCAAACTTCCTGTGAACAAGTTCAAAAGACAAAAAAGCTGACTGAACCTTTTTGATTATGTGACTCTAAATGAAACTCTGATTTTAAATCAAATTGGTTGAACTTGAATTCTCTATCAGAAAATCAATAAATGGTTCCACAAAGACAAACTCTGCACAACCCCATGTATGAAAGGCAAAAGCTTCATATCCTCCCAAACTTAAGATTCCAGCAACTGTTCCAAACTCTATTGCATTCATTCTTTAAAAATTTGGAGATGATTGAAGAACACCACATTTTAAGAAAAATTCTTGGGAACCTCAACACAATCCAGCTATCCAAATGGCTTTTTCTCCTTGTAGATTGGGATCAAATGGAAATGTAGCAGAAATTCATCATTTAAAAATCTATTCTCAGTAGGTTATGGAACCATTGACTTATAAAACAAAATAGTCATCATTGCTATCCTATCTTTCTGTCTCTCAATGCTTTCTTAGCCAACACAAGACAAAAACAAGGAGATATCTCAAGTAATGGAGACTAAAGGCTTTCCAGGTTGCATTGGTTTTGTTGATGGGACCACTATCCCCTTGAGTCAAAATCACAAGATATATGGCATCCACTATTTTAATTAGTCTAGAGGCAGTTGATTCATTTATTTTCCAAAGACTTTGATAAATCACTGACCAAATATGTTTTATTTCTTTGTAAATATAATCTGTGGAACTACAACTTGTTTATGATAACAACAAAAAATTCATATACCTCCATGCTGGCTTCTGGGTTCTTGTCATGATTCAAATGTTTTCAATTGGATGAGGATTTCCCAAAAAGCTGAGAACTACTTTGAGAAAGATTGATACACGCTGGCCAATTCAGCTTATGATAGCGGGAAATATGTGGTTCCAGCATACCACAATGTTTCATCCAATGATCAAGCCAAAAATGATTTCAACCATCATCTTGACCAATAACCAGTTTGGATTGAGCATTCCATAGGAGTCCTGAAAGGAAGATGGGCCAGCCTAAGGGAAATGCAAAACGAGATTCCAAATTCCAAATAAATTAAGATATTCATAAACTGGATTATCACTTGTGTAATCCTTCAAACCTTCTTGTCAACATCAAAGGTGAATGGGACAAAATATTTGAAGAAATTTATTCCCAATCCTCCTCAATTCATCCAAGTCTCATCTTCTACCTCATCTTTTGCAATGATAGAGCGGATTTTACACCTAAAACTTTCTCACTTTGATGAGTATCATTCAGTTTTTAAATAAGTGAAATATCACATCAAAGAATTTCTTGTTGGTTTTGGTTGTGCAACCAAGAATCCAAGGCTTTTTTTTTTGGTGGACTTAGGGACTTAGAAAAAAAACCAAAAATTCAAAACCACCACCTCACCCCACCAAACCACTGGTCCACTCCCACTGGTCCACTTCTTTGTCCTCCTCACCAAAAATCTTCCTCACCCATCACCTCCCCTCCTCCTTTTGTCTGCACCCCTGGTAAACTTCCCCCCCTCCTCCTCTGCCTGCCCTCATTGGTTGCTGATCTTTTCATCAATCAAAATTTAGGACCCCTCAAACCTCCTTGCCCAATCCACCCTCCTTCTCGCCAACCAATTAACAATCAAACAACAAAAAACTTACCCTGCCCCCCACCCCTCTTTTTTCCCAGGCCCCCCCTGCTCCAACACTCAGCTCCCCCCCTCTCTTTACCTCTCCAGTCCCTCAATAATTCACCAACTGATTGGCCCATCAATCAATGAACAACCAACTAATAACCAAGCCCCCCCTCCCCCCCTCCTTGCTTCTCCCATTGATCAACAACCGCCTGCCCTCCTCCTCCTCCCTCAATCAATCAATCAATTAATGACCAATTGATCAGCCAATCAATCAACAACCAACCAACTGCTGATTCAGCCCTCCCCCTCCTCACCAGGCCAATTTATTGGCCAATCAATCAATGAACAACCAGATGAATGCCAAGAAAGCCCCCCCTCCTTGCTGGCCCCATTCATTGGCCAATTGATCAACAACCAACCAAGTGACCGCCAAGCCAGTACAATCAATGAACCAATTGAATGAAGATTGTCCAACCAATGGTCCCACCTGCCCCCTCCGCTTCTTGCTGCAACAGTCAATTGTTCAATTGATCAAAAATGAACCAACCAACAGCCTAGCTCCACCCTCTCCTTCCTGCCACTCCCTCTCTCAACACCCCCTCCTCATCTTAATTCTATCAGGCTGATGTTTTAAAAACTGGACTGACCTTTTTTTTTTTTTTTTTTTTGGTGGGTAGGGTAATTGACAAGCATTTTATTTTTATTTTTTTTCTATTTTTGTTGCTCATCTACCTTCATTACTATATTGCTGATGATGATGTTTATTTATTTATTTATTTACTCCATGCATTGCAAACCACTATTCAAACCCTTGTTCTTTCCAAATCTGCCCTATTGCTTTACCTCCCATTCTTCCCCCACCAAACTCAAAATTTTTTGCAATGAATCAAATCCTTTCTTGATCCTCAACCCAATTTTAGAATGTGCATTGGAGAGAACAAGGTGGGAGGAGAAAATTTTACAAAAATGTGAAGAGGTGGCAAGCATTGGGCTTGTCAGAAAAAGAGGGCTCAACAGACAGATTCTGAAATCTCTTTGGATGTGGTAGAGGAGGGGACTGATGAAAGGGTTGTGTGGTTTGGAAAAAAACTGAAACCTTTGGATCTGTATCCTGCCATTGTCACCAATCAAAAGCTTTTCCCCAAAAATTTTTCAAAAGGCAAAGAGAGGATCAAAGCATTCTATTTCTTCAGCTCTGGGAAGGTTATTGTTACTGATTTATCTGATCACAAGTCTATTGTGGCAATCATTGAGTTTTTCCCTTTGAATAAAATATTTGAGCAAGAGAAGAAGGACATCAACTCAGTCACAAAGTTCCTTCACCAATTGAAAAAAGTTTACAAAACTGTGGATCCCTCACAATATTGGGCTGGAAAAATGTGGGCAATTGGATGGCAAAAATTGATGCATCCATCTGAACTATTTGGATAATATTTGAAGAAATCTGCAGTAAAATCTTCCCCTCAGAAGTTTTATATTTTGAACCTTAGGTCCAAAAAATTCTCTCAAATTCTAGGCCAAATGTTCCAAAAATTAGCCAGACTGGCGCATGATTCCAACCATCAAAAAAGTTTGGACAACAATATCCCCTATTTCTCTTTTTTGTAATTTGAATCCTGGCTCACTCCCTTTGGCTGTTCTCTTCATATCACTTTCACTTCAGATTCCTTCTACAATTCTTCCAAAATTGAAAAAGGTGTGATATCTTCCTATTCCTTTTTACTGGTGGTTCCAATCAATAGTTTAATGGAAAAAACATCAAAAACAAGGAAAAATATCAAGTATCTGATGGCCAATTTGTTCTTCCTGAACTAGTTTTTGGTATTGAATTTGAACAAAAAGGTATTGTCAAAATAGTTTGGGCAGAAAATAATTACAATCACTTTAGTTTTCCTGCTGTGGAGACTGCCACTCATACAAGAATATAAATGTCATTGCAAATCAAAAAAACCACTTGAAACAATTGTATGGACTTGAAAAGTTCACAAACATATTCCAGAAAAAAAAAATGAAATAATGATAAAAAAAGGAATTTTATTGATTGATTTAAAAATAGTCTCAAACTTTTTTGTAATCAGAAATATTTTTTTTGGTTTTTATATTTAAAATTTTTACCAAAGTAAATATATTTACAAGCCAATAAATTTAGTAACTTACTTCATTTCTTCCCCTGTTCTACTGCTACCAATACATGCCATGGCAACCAATAACCTTTATTTTTTTCCATAGCTGGTATGTCCCTCTCCTACTAAAGTTTCTCTTCCTGTTTATCCTTCTCCGTTCCCTCTTTTTGAAACTCCTGGTCAGGCTGTTTCATTTTCCACTTGGCATCCAACTGTTGTTTATCAGCCAAACTTTCAGGTTTATGATTTTTACAATCAATAGCCAGTTGAAAATCCCACTTCTCCTTTTCAAATTAAAGTTTCTCCAATTTAATTTGTGATTTCACTGTTTTTTGGTGGGGAATAGTAATGATATTTATTTTGAAAGCAAGGAGAATAAATCAATGCACTTACTTGAATATATCTTCTTCATGATATCTTCAAAGACCAAAAAATTGGACATTTTTCTCCTCTTTTTACAGCTATTGGGGTTGATATTGATGGATTTTGACGCCTTTTTCTTTCCCTTTTCCAAGGGGGTTTGTGTGGGATGTTGTCACTCCCATTTCAAGGGGATGTGTGAGGCCCTTTTGCTTTAGTGTTTTGCCTTTCAGGAAAGGATCAGCCTTTTTTTTTAAAATCAAAATCATTCAGGATTAGACAGAAAGATAAGAAAATAACTTGCTTCCTTACCTGAAAAGATGTTGATTGGAATTGAGATAGGGGAATAACTTGCTCCTCATGGCCCAAGGTGTTCAGGTCTTCCACCCCAGGAAGAGAGAAATCCAAAGAAGGAAGTTATGGGTATAAGGAAGGGTTTAAATAATGGATCAATGCTGATGTAGACATTATCAGATTTGGTTGTGGTGGAATATCCTTCTCCACATTTGATTGGGGCCACTGTTATATTTTATTGGCATCATCATTGCTAGGCGGAGAATCCACAGCCAAGTCCTCAGAATCAACTGAATTGGAATTTTGGGAATCAAAAGCAGCTGAAGGGGTGATTTTTGCCTTCTTTCCAAATATTTCATCCATAGGAATATAAAAAGAACAAATTGAGTCCAACTGCTCAACCACCAAGTAGATTCCCTTTGCTTTATTGGAGTTAGTGATGCCAAATCCAGTGCAGATTGACATTGAATGAGCCTTTTTTTACTTTTATTGATAGCTCTTGAACTGCTCCTGCATCTGTTTGGATCAAACATCCAGCCTAACTTTGGTTTTATTCTTTAGTTCATTGGCCATCAGGAGATAAGCATTAAAGATAGAGGATTGAGGTTGGCCAACTTGTGTTTCATTGTTGGATTGAAAGAAAGCATCAAAGTTTCAGGGGATTTTGAGCCAGTTTACCAGGATGATGTGATCAGTTCTCTTGAGCCAACTGATGCCTTTGAAAGCTGATGGGCAAGGATTGTTAGATGTAGAGTTCCTTGAAGATTGTTTCTTTGGTCCATTGTATTTTTGAGTGAACTTGTGGGGGGAAGTTTGCAAAGGGGCCATTTAAAAAGAGTAAGAGAAATGAAGGCATGAAGTGATGAGAGCAATAAAGCAATGAAAGTGATGAATTGATGAGGATTGAAATGAATATATGAGAGCAATGAATCAATTTTTTTGGATGAGGTTGGAGGTAGAATTTTTCCAATGAGGTTCAAGGTAGAAGCCAGGGGTTATGATGTGGAATGATGCCTGGTTGAGGGGTGAAAGCTTTTAAATACTTTATTTGAAAAAACCCATTTATTTTAACATAACTCTTACACGTCTTATGTGAAATAAGTTGTTTTTCTTTCTAATGGGGGGTTTGAATTGGCTGATTTGGGTTGAAAACCAGAATTAAAAAATGGGAGGTTTGCTTAACTATAATACATCCTAATAAATATCAATGTAAAAGTATTTAAAACTGAATTTTATAACCCAAATCATCAATATTTATTTAAAATTTGGGTGGCTTTTCATATTAAATGGATTATTAAATAATTGAAGTTGTTTTTATATTTACTGTTCATTTTTTTAGAATCTCAAATGTATTTCTAATTTATTTCAATTATATTTCATTATAACTTAAAAAATATGTGGAAACAAGAACTTCAACAAAATAACAAAGAAATTGACCACATATATCATGATTCTGGCGTTGAAATTCATGTAAGTGAAAATTTATGCTGTTTTGAATGTGATATATATTGAGAATTTTCTGAATTTTTGGTGTCAAAAATGCTTCTAGAATCAATTTAATCAAAAACTTTTTGTCTGGAAGAATGAAATTAATTTCTTATATAGAATGGAGGAATCCTTTGGCTAAATACCAGCCAAAATAGTTAAGCTCAGTATAATAAATATACTAGAATCCTGGAAAAGGTGTATTCCATGAAATTTAAAGTGATAGATTTGGGTGTATTGGGGTTAACCCACCCACCATTATTTTAATGGTAGGTTTCATTAAAATAACCCAATTTCTAACACACCATTAGGGGGTATCAGATTTAGCAAACCCGCCATTGTTTTTTGACCAAAACCACCATTTTAAAGGAGGGTTTCTGAAATACACATACCCCCCAACTGTTGTATTTCAAAATGGAGGTTTTCATAAAAATTGTTTGTTTCAAAATTGAAACCCACCATTTATGCACCAATATCCATCAGAATTCAAAAAAAAACCCATCCAAAACTCAAAACATCATCCACCATGGAGGATCTTTGTCCATAAAACAACCACACTTTCTCACCCCCCAAACCCCCAAATATCCACCTCATCTCCTTTTTTTTCAAGAATTGTTACTTGTTCTGCCCTTCATCTCTTTTCAAAACAACCCTATGGCTCTCCTTTGTCCCCTCAACCCACCAATTCTGGTGGGAACCTCAAATGTTGCAAAGGAAGTTGAAAACAGTGTCAAGTTGGCATACCGGTAAAATTCCTGATTTTCAATAAAGCATATCCTCAACCATATACCTCCTCAGATCCTCCTCAGATCCCTAATAAAGGGTGTGGTTGGTTAATGATGCTTGCAGAAATCAATTTTAAGATTCCCATGACCAAGGCCATTGATTCAACCAATCCTACCCTCAGATGCAGATATTTATCCAGAAGAACATCCAAGTGGTAATACTCTTATGAGGAATGTCAATGAACCCATCCCAGGTAAACCAAATCTCCACAAAAAATGGAGTTTTTAAAATGAAATAATTGGTGGATTTTCTAACCTCCCCCACTCATTTCAAGGCATACCTGGAAATATATGGTGATAAGGTTTCCCAACCTTAGTAATGATCCAAGCTGAAACTCAATTGAAATTCCTCTTGTAACTTCTGCTGAAAGCTTGTGCCTCTTCCTGCAAAATTCCTTCCCCCCTTGCATCCAGCTGTTTGTTTCAGTATTGTTACCTTTCCAATGCAAGCCAATACCCTTGAAAATGAATTGCTCATGATCTACAAGGCAGATCCTAAAATTCTTGGTCTTTCTACTCTTTAAGACCACCATATCTACCTTGGTCAGAAGTTGCATGATCTCTAAATCTCAAGCCCTTCAAACCTACAAGAACATCATGGTCAATGAAGCAATGGACTTCATTTCTGATTTCTTCAACACAATTACTAACTCTCAAGCCCTTCCAACCTACAAGGCCATCATGGTCAACAAAAAAATGAACTTGATTTCTTATTTTTTCAGCGTGATCTCAAACTTTCAAGCCCTTCTGACCTAAAAGGCCATTGTGGTCAATGAAAGACTGGAATTGATTCATGATATCTTCAGTTAAAAATACGCCTGTACTGACTCATTCTAATGTTTTCATTTTTTACAACCTGTGAGAAGAAGACCAGAAGATCTCTCCTCCTCAACTTGAGAAATTGAGTAAATAAAACCTGTCCTATAGCCATCAGACTCTTTTTTTGTTAAATTATTATCATTTTTATCAAATTACCCTAAACAATTAATTCCAAACCCCTCAAAAACTATCTGAACTCAAACCAACCTCAAAGCCCGAATCCATCACAAGATAACCCCCTTCAAACACATCAAACAACTGGCGCAAAAAACCCAACACCTTGCACAGACTAGATTATGTCACAGGGAGTAATAAAAGTAAGCTTAATTTAATATCTAAGGGCAAAATATTATTGTTAAAATAACCACACAAAAAAACAACATACCCATACTAGGAGTACTTAAGCCATACCAGTACATATGTTGAACTACAACCAGTACTAGGAAACCAATAACAATACCTCCCTGGATTATTAGGTAAAATTCAAGGACTCTGAAATGTCCTCTGAAGTACCCTCATACTTAGTTTGCCACCATTGTAAGACTCCAAACAGTGCTGAGCCAGAGGCAGTTCTGTGGAGGGGAAAGGTGCTGTTTAGGCTGCCCTCCTAAGAGTTACAAGAATATTTCAATGTAACTGGAATCAAGGTCCAGAACCTTATGAATGAGGGATCAATGGAAGGGATAATTTTGGAAGTATTTGGTAGCAATGGAAGACAACCCTATCTGAGGGAGGATGGTGCAGGAAAAGACTTGAACAAATAAGTTTAAATTTTGTTCAGAGTTCAATAGGACAAGGCATTTGTAAGTAACAACACCCACAAGCTAACAAATCTGGTAGTCAGCAGAAGATTAGGAAAGATAAAATCAATAACAACCAACCTCCAGGTTCTCAAGAAACGTACCCAAATTTCTGCAATCAAGCACTTGAAGGGTACCAGATAACTGTGGGTGGCTCTAAAAAACAAAGCAATTTGTTCTATGAAGCCCTAAAAGCAAAGCAGTAAAAAATTTGAACAAGAATGACCCAACACTTCTCAAGGGACTCCAGGATTGCATGGCGGAATTCAACTTTAAGGGAATAAAGGGAGGTTTAACATACAGGTTTCAATCTTAAAGATACCTCTCAGCCAAATGTGACTGGTTGCAGAAAGACAATCAAATCATTGATCAGGACCAAAGAAGTTGGAGGAAGTGATCAATGGAGTGGCTCAACACACTCAAGAATTCAACCCAATGAATTCTTCTTCAACCAGAAAGGCTATTGGCAGGTGATAAGGATCATGTTGCAGAGGATAGATCAAAGGATTGAGTATGGAGGCTCAAAAAATCAAGGGGCAATCCAAAGATATACCCAGGATAAGAATGATGAGATTCTTAGATAAAGGGGATTGACCCCAGGGATTCATTGATTCCAAAAAAGAAATGGATGGATGATGATATATGGGCAAAGGACAGAGGATAGACCCTCCTTTTATAGAAAAGAGCCCTTAAACTACATACAAGAGATGACTACAAATGAAAGCTGATTTTTTTTATAATGAAGGATGATAGGGATGAGAAAGGAAGAATTTATGTGGTGTCTCAAATTGGTCAACATATCTCTCCCCAACTTACAGACTATCCCTAGTCTGCATCTTAATTTGAAGATAATAGGAAAATGAGGAATAGAAGGAAATTGACAAGGAAGAATGGCCATTTCTTGATCTTGAGGGTGATTGAAGATTTGAAAAATATCTTGATCCATGCACAAGAGCCAAGAAAAGGCTGAGATAAAACAAAGAAGGTGTCCCAGGTGCTCACGTATGTGGCATGCAGTAGAATTTTAAAATGAAACACAGAAAATGACCCTAGTGGTGCACCATTGGTAGGACTTACATATGAAATAAGTTGCCTCCACAAAAATTAAACTTCTTGAATTTATCAGCAGAGAAATTTCTGGCCAGTTGAGCACCATCCAACTCCTCCAAAACATAAGATCCACCTCCAAAATGACAAACAACCCAATAAGGATCATTCCAGCTGTTTGGGAAAAGCTTACCCCATTGGGTTTCCAAAGATCAATTATAAGCTAAAACTAGGTCACCAGGATTTAAGGAATCCCTGATTTGATTTAAGGGCTTATCTTCCCAATACTGAACCAATTTTTCTTTTGATTCAATAATCTTTTGATAAGCTTCATCACAAAAATCTTCACTTTTCTCCAGTTGCCTGGATCTAGCAACTATTACATCAGTAGTTGAGGACACCTCTTTCCAAGAGATACCCAAGAAAGATTCCATTTCCAGATCCAAAGGAAGAACTTTTCTTTGATCAAATATTACTTCATAATGTGAGTAGCCAGTGGTCTGTTTGGTTGATATTTAATCAGAGAATAGAAAAAGTGGAAGGAATTTGCAACAATTCTTGCCACTTTCACCAGCCAGTTTAACAAGTGAAGCCTTCAAAGGGGAATGACCTTTTTCCACCATGCCTTGGCCTTCAGGATAATAAGGAGTAGTAAATCTATGTTTTCCAGGAAGAGATTGGATCATTCCAGCAGGGTTCCCACCAAATTCAGAGCCTCCATCAGTAGTGTAAGATTGAGGCAACCCTTGACCCATTTTCCAAGTCTCAAAAAGGAAAGCTGCCACTGATTCAGAGCTAAGATTCTTAAGAAATTTTGCTTCAACCCATCCAGAAAGATCATCTCTAGCCACAATGAGGTACTTAGCACCACCTGCCTTAATTTGAACCACTTCCATAGCAATTGTTCCAAAGACAGGGGACTCACCAGTAGTATAAAAAATTTCAGCTGGACACCTAAGATCACGTTTCTGACACACTTCAAAACTTGTGAACTATTGAGAGACAAATTTTTTCAGAGATGGCCACCAGAATATTTTGGATAATTGTTGATAACTTTTGGTTTCCTCAAGATGGCCAAGACCTTCATGGAGACTTTCAAGGATATAATCTTGTTTGGAAGGGATAGTAAAAAGAATAAGAGCACAAGTATTCCCTCTTTTCACAAGCTCAGAGCCTTGTACAAAGAAATTAGAGTACTTTCTTTTGAGAGATTGAAATTATTTGGAAGAGAGATTAGGAGGTTTTTTGAGAGTTAAAAGGTACTGCTCTAGTGTAAGCCAGAGCCCTTGTTGAAAGCCAGAATAATCTTGAGAGGAGAAGGAGAAGACAGGATGGATTAAAGGTTCCTCCTCATCATAATCCACTACAACATCCAGTTAATCCTCTCCCCAAGGATGTTGAGATAAACCATCAGGCATGGTGAAAGACCCCCCAGGCCTGTGAAAAATATCAAATGAGAACAACTGAATAAAAGCCACCCATTGATTCATATGAGCATTTGGAAGGCTGGGAGGATTGATCATTTCAATGATGGATCAAGTGTCTACTTGTAATTCAAAATGTTGATCCCAGAGGAAGGTTTGGAGTTTCTTCATCATTCAAGCCAGAACACATAGTTATAGTTTGGGCTGAGAGTATCTGGATTCTACATCTGAAAATAACAAATATTCATAAAGAGCACAACTTTCCCAACCATTTTCATCTTCTTAAGTAAGGACAGCCCCAACAGATTGATAACCATAATCAACAGAAAGCTTGATCTTGCCAGCTCCTGGTCCATAAGAGATCTTTTTCAAAACTATTTCCTTGCCTAAAATCCTGTTGAGCAGCTGAAAAGAATGTTCACACTCTTGGGTCCAAATCCATTCAGTATCTTTCCTGGTTAGGTGACGCAAGGGTGAACAGATTTTGGATAAAGATGGGATAAAGATTATAACATGTCATAACAACTAGAAAACCTCTAGCTTCAGTAGGATTGATTGGAGGGGGCCAAGAGATGATCTTGTTGACTTTTGTTGGTTCCATCCTTCTTCCTTGCTTTCAGACCACATGACAAAAAATTTCCAGAGCAGCAACACAAGCAGCCAATTTGGAACTAGAGAAAGTAAGAGCAGAATCCTCAATTTTAAAAAAAATCCTTTCCAAATTAATAGCATATTCCCAAATAAACAAAAAATTCCTGAGTGCCAAGGTAAGAGCTCTATATCATATTCAGAAACTGGACCTTTAATTCCACCATCTTCAATAAAGATACCAGCATGATCAGGGATTTTGTCCTGGAGGATCCACATCCTCTGAGCCTGATAGACTGAAACCAAATTTTTGGCTCCTTGAGGCAATTGAGCAAGTTGGAATTGACCAAGAGGAGTATCAAAAGTAGTGAGAGGTCCATAAATAGTATTTAAGGATCCTTTGTCATAACTGCCCATAATTTCCCCTAGTGTCACAACTGCCCCTGGCATGCAAGGGGCTGAAGGCACAGGCACTACTACTCATAGAACTCAAGGATTATTAGTTGTAATTGCAAAGAAGAAGATGAGAGGAGAAGTACAAGTGATTAGAAGATGTAAGGATGGATGGGAGAAGTGCAGGAGGAGGTTGTCAAATAATTGGTTGTTGAATCCTATAAGGGTAACACCAGGAAGGGGAAAGATGATATGAGTTAAGCAGGCTGGTTGAAGGTTTTCTTGTGCTGAGATGACACCTACTGGCAGAGGCACTAACCAGTAAGAAGTAGTATACTAATTCTTTGGGGGGAATCAGTCCAGGAGGGATGGAGAGTACAGTATATGTGAGAGCTGAGAAGGAGGACTTGAGGGATTAGTGGCTGGTGTTGAAGGTTGGAGTTCCCATGGTATTACATTTTGACTGATTGAGCTGGAGGATGTATTTGACTAATTGGGTGATGGGCCTATCCAGGAAGGTTAGGCATGTACTGATCTGGAGTCCTGGGAGTATGGGCTGAACAGACAGTGGAGGGTATGTACTATGTATATACTAATTTTAATAGGTACTAAATCATATACCAATTGGGTTGAGGAGAGATGGAGGATGTACTAAGCCATGGAGAGAGGAAGAGATCATGAGAAGGTTGAATGAATCACATGACACAGTTGTGAGGTGTACATGGACATAGAGCTTATACCATACAGGGAGAGGGTGAAGCTGGTGGAAGAGATTGGATTGTTTTAGTTGAAGGAGTTTCAGAACTGCAGTTATGACACCTAGACCATAGCCAGCTCTCCCAGAGAAAGATTCAACAATTTCTTTGGTAGCAGGAGGGATACCAGAGTCTTCAATAGTAAATTTCTTAAGAGGTTGGAGATCATTAAATATTCTAAGTTTACCATTACTAATGAGGACACAGAAGAAAGGGATGAAATTACTAGAGTTTGAATGTTCATATAGACCAGTACAAAATTGTCTGCAGACCAACTTGAGAAATTTGTCAAATTTAGCAGCAGGGATCCAGATCTTTTTCTTTTGCAAAGGATTATGTTCAACTACAGGGATGATATAGGGGGTACCATAGGATTCTTTCAAGAGACCCCTCTCTTTTTCAAATAAAGCAATAAATTTTTCCCTTAAAGATAATAAATTTTTTATTAAATTTAATTCTTCAGGAAGAAGCCATCTTTCTAGACCAAAGTTGACCACTTTCAGACTTTGTTCAGTGACACAACCATTGGGCACAAAGGGAACAGCAAGGATTTGAGATAGGCCACAGTAAGGATCACAAGATAAGGGAGGATGCAAAAGAGGAGGATTGAGGTTGAGAGGCATGGGTTGGTTGACTGGTTGGAACTTTTTAGCAACTGGTTTTTGTTAAAACAGTTGCTAAAAAGTTCCAACCAGTCAACCAACCCATGCCTCTCAACCTCAATCCTCCTCTTTTGCATCCTCCCTTATCTTGTGATCCTTACTGTGGCCTATCTCAAATCCTTGCTGTTCCCTTTGTGCGAACAGCAAGGATTTGAGATAGGCCACAGTAAGGATCACAAGATAAGGGAGGATGCAAAAGAGGAGGATTGAGGTTGAGAGGCATGGGTTGGTTGACTGGTTGGAACTTTTTAGCAACTGTTTTATATGTGGTGGGAAAAGAGTTAATTTCTTTTTTCTCCAACAGTTGACCAGTGAGACTTGATTACAAAAACTGAGACCAAATTCCAACATTTTCCATGTCCAATGTTCTGAAATTTCCTCAAAGGGTGCCTTTGCCATAAAGGGAGAAACAGAAGATAATACTTTGCTCACATGTGTGGAACAAGGTAGGTTTTTAAAAACAATGGTGGAAGATTTCCCTGGTGGTGCACAATTGGGAGTAGTTACTTCTACCCCAAATTGCCTCCACCAGAGCCCATATTCCTCCATACCAAAACCACCAATAACAGAATTGGGATCAGGATCTATTTTATACTCATTGCCAAGATTTGAACTGGAACTGAGAGAAGATTGATCAGTACTAAGAGTAAAAGTAAAAGAAGAAACGACAGATCCAGAAGGAGAAGAAATATTTTTGGAATTTTTGATTTTTGATACTTTCTAGATTAGGAGAGAATGATGATAAAAAAGAAGAATAAGCCTGAGGGATGAGAATTGATCCTTTGGTTGAATTCTGAGGCTGAGGAGAACTAAAAAAATTAGTAGGATCAACTATTCCCATAAAAAATGAGAGCAATTAGAATTATCCTTCTGCTTCCCCTTTAAAGACAATTTAGGAGGATGACCAGGGAAATCCCTTTTCCAACAACCAGAATCCAAAGAACAGAGAGGGGCTTCAATTTTTCTACCATCAGAATCAGGGAGAAGAATTCTCTCCCCAACTTGATCAGAAAAAATCAGAGTAGCACCGAAATCCATCAAGAAAGGTTGACCTAAGATCAAAGGACCTTACAAACGGGTGATCCAAAAATGAAACGTTCCAACAATATTTTGGCCAATTCTGACTGGGACATCTTCAGAAATACCAACCAATTTACAAGATTGATTCCATATCCCATAAACCCCAGTATTGAAGCTGACCCTAGGACTGAGGTGAGTTTGAAGGCCATAGCATCCAAAATTAAGTTGAGATGAGATCCAGAATCCACAAGAACAGAAACCGTTTTAGCTGAATCACCAAAATATCAAGGGAAAAAACCAACAGGAAAAGAATAAAGGTTGGAATCTGAGGAGTTATTTGTTCCACCAGATTCCTCCATCAAAGTGCCAGAGGAGACTTTTAATTTTTCAGGACCAATCTCTACATGTCAACAAGAGACCCATTTATTAATTCCTTCAGCAATAGATGGAGAGATTGACATTAGCTCAGCCACAGATAGATCAGGCATTATGAGATCAGAAATTCTCATCAATACCCCTTCCACAGCAATGGGATGGTCCTTTGAAATTCCCCTTTTGAGACAAACTTTGGGCTGGGTGGAAGGAGCAAATTCAGGTGAAGCAGTAACTAAGATGGTATCAGAAGGTTGAGGCCATTCAGATGAATGAGGAGGATCAGAGTGATCTTGCAACCTTTCCATGAGTGGTTCCTTTTCCACCTCCTTGTGTTCTACATTGGAGGAAGGAGGCTCTGTTGAGGATCAACTTTTAACAGGTTTTCAAAGGATTGAAGTTGGCAAAGAAAGAGGTTTATGAGGTTTGGTTTTCTCATTTTGTTTCATAGCTAGATTGGATTGATAAGCCCTAGAAAAAATGGAGGAGGAGATGGCTGGAGGATACCAAGTTTGAAGAGTAGCACAGGAAGATCTGAAATTGAGAAAAGCCAGAGATGCCTTCTTAGGAGGTGGTGGCTGATAACAGGCCACCACATGAAGAATAGGGCAAGATGAATTGAAAGGGATTAAAGCACCATTAGGAAGAAAGAAAGTTTTCCCTTTCTGCTCCACCACATTTTCCTCTTCTTATCATTCTGGAGTTCAAGAAATTTTCCAGTTCCATGGCTTTCCCTATGACAGTAGTAACAGACCAGAGTGTATTTGGGAACAGAGTTAAAAGGTTTGGGAATAGCAAGGGAAGAAATATTTTGGTAATTTTTTTTCCAGAAAGTTTGGAGTAGCTTAGTGATCTCATCAATAGTGGTTGTTTCCTTGTTGTAGTGAGGATTAGGTTTTGGCTTGCCATTTGCTTCCATCTTCTTCATGATTTTGTTGGATCTTTGAAAGAAGGAGCATGGACTGGTTCAGTGGCTTTAGGATTTTCAAAAGTTAAACTCTTTTGACCTTTAATAACTTCATCCACAGTAACCCTTAGGACAAGGAAATCAGGGAGCATGAATCAATTATTGCTGTTGGTGATCATTGATCCAGACTTTAAAAATTAATCCCTTATCCTTTCCTGCACTACTAGAGAAAAAGATTAGAAACATGGCACTCAAACTTTGTCAAACTTATCAATGTAAATGTTTTGGATAGGATAATTTTGGATTTGTTCCCAAGACTTCCTAAACCACTGATAGTAAGAGGCTGAAGATACACTACAATTTGAGATCAATTGAGAGACAAGATCATCCAAGTCCTGCAAAGCAAATCTCCCTACATCTATTTTACCCCAATATGCCAATATTGCTTCCCTTAGAAGTGTCAAGTTGTGGGATTTGAATCCCTCAAAAAAAAATGATTACTTCCATGACTTCATCAGAGGAGATAGAGAATCACAAGTGATGGGCCATATTGTATTCACTGTCCCCATCCACTTCAGCAGCAATTTTGTAAGAGTCCAAGAACCGCTCAACATTTACCCCATTGAAACCTAATTAATTTTTCTAAGTTTTGATCTTGACCATCCTAGGTCAAGCAGAGGTAAAGGAAGCATCAGAGGATGCCATTTTGAATAAAAGAGTTCCTAGAGGATCCAGAGAGCAGAATTCCAAAGTGGCTCATGAGCATGGCAAGAGTAGGGCTTCATGGAAAACAACAAGAATCTTGCCCAAGCTGTTCCCAATTGGGAGGACTTACTTCTAGGGTAGGTTGCCCCCCCAGTCAAACCTAAGACAAGAGAAACAGAGAAACAAAATAAAAAAAAGATTGCATTTTGAAGGTGAATTCAAACTTATTGGGACTTCAAATCCCAAAGTTCTAGGTTTGATCCCAGCCCGGGGGACCAAATGTAAGACTACAAATGGCGCTGAGCCACAGGCAGTTCTGTGGAGGGGAAAATTTTCTTTGTAGGCCGCCCTCCCGAGTGTTACAAAAATGTTAAATTTAACCAGGATGAAGGTCCAGAACCTTTTGAATAAGGAATTGATGGAAAGGGATAAATTTGATGGCAATTTTTAGCAATGGAACAAACACTATCTGAGGCAAGATGATTTGTGAAAGACATGAAAAAAATAAGTTTAAGTTTGTTCAGATTTCAATATAAAAAGGCAGTAGTAGCTAATAAATCTGGTCATCATCCAAAGATCAGGAAAGATCAACTCAATCCCAACCAACCTCCAGGTTCTCAATGAAACTGCCCAATATCTGGAATCAAGCGCCTGAAGGGTACAAAATAACTGTGGGCGGCTGTAAAAAACAAAGAAATTTGTTTTACAAGGCTCTAGAAGCAAGGAAATAAACAATTTGAGAAGAATAACCCAACAATTCTCAACGCACTCAAGAGTAGTGTGGAAAAAAATTCAACTTCAAAGAAAATTAGGTAGGTTTAACACTCCAGGTTTCAAGTTTTAAAAAACCTCTCAGTCAAATGTGAATTTTTCCAGAATGAGAATCAAAGAATGATAGGGACCAGTATGGTTGGGAAAAGGCTCAAGGAGTGGTATAACACACTCAAGAATCCAAAAAAATGATTTCTTCTTGAAACAGAAAGCCTATTGTTGGTAATAAGGACAAGGCTACAAAGGGGCAGATCAATGGTTTGAGAATGGAGACTCAAGGATGAAAGGGAAATCATATATATACCCTGGATAAGATGCTCAGATAAAGGGGGAGCAGCCCAATGGATTATTTATTTCTCAAAAATAAATGAGGGATGAATGGATTCCTGGATGATTGATAATGGGGCAAAAGTCAGGGGAGAGCTCCTCCTTTAATTGGAAAGAGACCCTGTAAACTATTGACAATTGGATAAAAAAAATGAGAGCTGATTTTCTTTTCTTTTTTTTATGGGTGATGTTGAATTCATGGCTCCAACCATGTGGTAGTTGTGTAGGGCCCTACATGGCTCAAATGAGCTGTGGGGGCCCATAGACAACTACAAAGGGCTTTTTCAAACATGGGCAACCCCTGGGGGTTGTGTAAGAGCCATTTACCCCAGGGTACAAAGAGGTCACTAGACAATAACACTCAATTTCAAGAATGGAGGGAGGCCACTTGGATTCAACATAAAGATGAAACTTGATCTATAACTAACAAGTATAGAATAGAGAACACACTAGAGAAGCGAATTCAAGAGCATAAATAGGTGAAAGAATATAAGGCTAAACAGATGAGGTTGAACTCTAGCTTGAGGAAACACAGGATTAGACAATACATTAGGGCCAAATTGGGGTCTCTGGCTGACCAGTGACATCAACTCACTATTTGTGGCCATTTTTGTCCCCTGTAAGTATAAAAATATTGATCATGAAATCACAATGATTGATTTAATTTTTCACAATGCTGTACACAATATTTCTTCTGGGTTTCACCTTTATTGAAAATGAAAGTCAAAAGGATTTCACTGCTTCTGGGAATGAGAATCAAATTGTTCTCCCGTTTGGGAAATTGAAAGTCAACTGTATTTCCCAAATCATGAAATTTGAATTCTTGAATTGTGAACAAGATAATAAAACAAGAGTATTTTCCAAAAAAAACAATTTTTTGAAAAATGTCAAATGTTTTACAGCAAAATTGATTTGTGTGTTCCTCAAAGGAATTTTTTTGGTTGAATGAATTGAAAAAATTATATCAAGTTTTCAGTTTTTGCCATTCTCACTTTTCACAGAGTCACCATTATAATTTCATAAAGCTCCACCTCCTCTACAAACATTTGGGATTGATTTCAATACAAGGCTCAAAACCACCGTGTGTGGGGGTGCAAAACCCCTTCAAAAGTTGTGCAAGAATTTTGGGCACCTCCTGGACCACACTTGAGTTCCGTCAACCCAAATTTGTGATCAATGGATACTCTTTGGGAATGTTGTTCCACACCTAGCAATTCCAAATTGACTTTAAAGTGAAACCAAAGTGAAAGTACAGTGAAAATTGAAATCATATAAAAATTTGAAAACAATTCTTTCTCAACTGCAAAGTTAAAAAACTTTGTTTTATGAACTGAAAGTTGGATTGAGTACTGAATTATACCATTGAATTTTTTTCATGGGAACAGTGGAAAGCACTCCTTCTTTGGACATGGCTGGGCGGAAGGTCTACATTGATAGTGCCATCAACAAAGATTTGGAAAAAGAAAAAAAGCATTTGGGTAATGAAACATTGGAAGCCCCAATTGCATCCTCATCAAGTGTGACAATTAAGGAAAAAGAATTTTCACAGTTTGATTTGACCTCTGGTTGTGAGTAACATTTTATGTTAATGGTCTTTGCCATATTCAATGTGATTGTAACCAATGGAGTGCATGCCATCAATATAACTATGTAACTATGACAGATCCACTTTACCCACCTCCTGTGAGAGCTTTTCCTACTAGGGAAGAGGCACAGAACAATTCTCAAACATGGGCTATGAAGCATGTTTACTCTCTGAGGGTTTTTAACTTTAAGAAAGATCAATAATTTGATTTAGCCTGTGATTGCCATGGTTCCTATCCAGGAAAGCTTCTTACCAAATAGTCTAGGAAAACTCACAAGGAAGTTTTGGTGAAAGTTTTTAATCCATGAAAGTTCAAAAAGGCAGACCCCTTGTGGCTAATCTCCTATAAAGAAACCCAAAATAACCATCAACCATCTGAAAATCCCTCTGTGCATACTCAACTGAGTAGAATCTCTGGGAAAGCCTTGGATCTACTTAAGGAAGGCATGAAAGATGATCTCAATTCATTACAAATTAAGAGAGAATTGAGCAAGATTGATGGGAGGGATTATGTTGATGACTGAACAATCTATAACACTAAGCCAAAGGTAACGCTTGCAGAACTAAAGGGTAAAAGTGTTATGGAGGTACTCTATGAACAGCTTGAAGAAACAAGTTGGATTCACCAGTCAAAGTTCAGTGGAGAGGGGACTTGGAGGCCCTGTACCTAGCGCATCCTGAAGCAGTCAAGCTTTCAAACAAATTCCATCATATTGCTATGTTGGATTGTACTTATAAGAAAAATAAGTAAAAAACCCTGCTATTGCATGTTGTAGGAATGACAGCCAATTGGGAAGCTTTTACAAAAGATCTGGTTCTTATAACAAAAGAAAAATTTGAGTTCTACAGTGGTTCTGTGAATGCATTAAAGGATTTGGCTTATGATCCTGAGAGACTTTCAAAAGTCTTTGTGATGGACCATGAAAAATCTCTGATTTGTGCTATTGAACCTAGTTTCCCTGAGTCATCAAGACAATTTTGGACTGGTCACTTGTCTAAAAACATAGAAGCAAACTGTAAAGCGCACTTTGTGAATGACGCTGAAGGATGGAAAATCTTTATGACTCTGTGGGCAAAGTCTGGGCCTAAAAGAACAAGGAGGAGGCAGAGTTCAATGATGCAGAACTTAGAGTAGGTCAAAATCACAGCTTCTTATTCCTCCTAGTTTTGGGTTCTGACTTTTTGCTTGTATAGTGTTTCTTGAAAGACTATGAGGATGTACTCAAGTATATGGAAAATAACATTTTCCTTATCAAAGAGACGTTTTTAACAGCATGGACTTGTATCAAACCAGATTTTGGAAACAAAACAACATCTTGGGTTGAAGGGGCCCATGAGACTCTCAAACAATTCCTTGGAAACTCTTTGGGAAACCTGTTGGATTTTTGGAAAATCCTTGACCAAACAGTTTTGACTCAAATTAAATTGGTTCATGCGTCACTTTAGAACTCTTGAATTAAGTTAGGGAAAGTTCTTCCACCTGAACTGCTATCATTGGGTCAAAAATTGTCTTTAGAGGCGATTCAGCTTATTAGGGAACAATTTTAGAAATTCAAACGTGATCATGATGGCAAAGTGAGCACTAAGTCATATTCCAAGACTATGGGTTTTCCCTGTTCCCACCAAATAGGTGAACATCTAGCATTCAGAGGATCTGTGGTACCCAAAGATGTTCATCCTCAGTGGAGGTTGGACTATGACCCCTGCAGTTCCAGTTCTGTAAGTTGGCTTAATTGGGATTGTTTGAATCACTATGTGATTAATGCTTTTTGATTAATGAATCCTAATTCACTAATGGTTGATCCTATTGAATTTTTCAAGTGCAATGTTTATGAAATGCTAAGCATTCCTAAGTTATGTGAAAAAGTGAATTGAATGATCTTGAAATCTCCAGATCATGAGAAAAGCAACCCATCCAAGTATATCATTCAGAAGATTATGAAATATCAATCAAAGCCAAGACTTGAACCTAAAGTTGTAGAATGAAGTAGGGGCAGGCCAAATTTGACAGATACGTTGCCAAAACCATCTTGGTTTGAGCATGTTGAAAAACAACTCAATGGGGAAAAAAGGAATAGGAGGGCTCCAAATAAGAAAAGACAAAAGATTGTAAGTCTTTTCTTTTGGGATATGTTCATTTTTTTGGCTTAATGAAGAGTATTCATTTAATTGATATGATTAAAGAAATGAATACTAATTTAGTGTTCATGATAGGAACCAAAGTTGAAAAACCTCAATCAAATACCCAAGAAATTCCACAAGTTCTTGGGTAAGGTTTGGGATCCAATTGGAGATGGGAATTTCAGATTTAGAGTCATGGCTCAATCTCTTGGTTATAAAGAAAATGGTTGGTTTAAAGTTAGGAAGGAAATGATTGAAACATGAGAGAAACATGAGAGAAGCATAAAGCACGCTAAATTAAGATGCTTGGTGGTGCAAATGAGGTTGAAAAGATTAAACAAAGACTTGATGATGAAGACATCAATGAAAAGATTCCCTCCTCAAAATGGCTGGCTAAATTAGATATGGGTCAAATCATAGCAGACAAATATTCCAGACCTATATGTTTCATTTCATTGGAGTCATGTGATACTTATACTCCAATGAAAAATGGTGTTACTGATCAATCACATCCAATTTTCATTTCCTTTGTAAACAATAAACACTGGGTTATATCAGTACTTGAGGGAGAAATTATTCCAATACCACCCATTGTAGCAAAACCAAGTCCCTTGATTTCTAAAAAAGCCTCTGGTTGGTTTTATCATCTCAAGGATAAACCGCAAATGTACTCTAGATTATAGAGATTATAGACTTTGACTTCATTTCATCATTGGGTTACATATAAATTGTAATTCTAATGCAGCTAACTGTTGAATCTTCTGAGCATCCTCTCTCTCCTTCTTAGCCAAAATCACCATGTCCCGCGCTCTTCCATTTATTTTTCTTTGTAATTCCTTTCCTCCCTCTCTCAAATGTCACTAGTACAAACCGCGCGACCACTTCTCTTCCTTTGAATCATACGTTGCGCCGTACCTTTTCTTAGCTTTTTGGATGAGTAAAATCCCGCGTCTCTTTTATTTCAGCGCATTCTAGAAGGCTCCACTCGATCTACTCATCTCATTCCTCTCTTCTTCCCTTTTCCCTAATTGAAGACTTTTTCTTTTTTTCTTTTTCTCTTATTCCTCTTTTTTTATTTCTATATGAATTCACCCCAACTCTCTCAAACATGCAACCTCAACCTTCCCACCTCAATCTCCTCTCCATCGTACTCTGTCTTGTAAGACTGGAACTCAATCTTGTTTCCTGGTCCACTGTTGCTCCTCAGTCCTAATCCTCTTTTATCACCATACAAAGAATCTCCTTTCTGTCTCCCTCTTTTCTGTCTGTTTTTAGCGTTCTCTCTCAATCAACCTCAACTCAGCTCTGTGGTAGATTGATGTTTGTTTCCTTCTCACCTCTTTCCTTCTCTTTTATTTTTATCCTCTTGTGTGATTTCTCACGGTGATTCTCTTTTTTTTAGCCCTCTTGAAATTATCTATTCTTTTGTTCTCTTGAATTACCTCAGAAATCTAATATGGTTAAAAGCCAAAAGAGATCCCAACAAACTTAACCAATCCAATTGAGGGATCAAGCACCAAAGGATTCTGTCAAATCATCCTCAAGGCCGCCCTTGAAGCCATACCCATACTCACAGACAAGAACTACTCCATCTGGAAAGACAAAATGTTGATGCTTCTGGAACTCAAGGGCGTCAAAGAAGCGCTGGAAAATGATACTAAAGGCCTCAGTCCAACGGACAACATGGAAATTGTTGTTATCTTGCTCTCCCAAATTGACTCAATTATGCACAAAAACGTGGTCAATCCGTCAAACATGTCCTCTGCAAAGCTTCTATGGCTAAATATCAAGGAACAATTTGCTTCCTCTCAAACTTCCAATTGAGTGCAAATCTTCAATGAGTTCCTCTACCAACAGTTCAAACCGGACGCGATCAACTCCTTCATCACTGACACTAAGATCTCCATGAAGAAGATGCTAGATTTGGGGATTGATCTTCCTGACAACATACTCTCCTATCTTATTCTTTTCAAATTTCCTTCCCCCCTACAATCTGTCCACCAGAAAATTATGAATTCCAACAAGGGTATCTCCGTTTACCTTGTCCTCAACCATCTGATTCAACTGGACAACAAATCCAAATCCAAGTCCAAGGAAGTTAATTCAAATAATACTGCCCTGCTTTCTCCTCAAACTTCCAAGAAACCAGTCCCTCAAGAATTGTGATGCAAGAGGGGCTTCCACAATCCTCTGTCCCCCAATCACTCTGAAGATAAGTGCTGGCACAAACAGAAAATCTTGCTCCAGATGGGTGGAAAGAAGCACAAGCCAACTGGAGAGCTCAGACGAAATCAAACTCCAAAGGCAAAGAAGTTCCTCACTACCACGCCCTGCTACTGACTTGGATAGAAGAAATCAATCCAGCCAAAAGAATCATACTTGATTCTGGTGCATCTTGCCATATGTTCAACTCTACCAAATTCTTCACTCATCTCAATCACTTCTCCAATGGCGACTTCATCAACACAGGAAAAGAAGGCTCTCAACTCTTGATCAACGGAAAGGGAACAGTTCAACTTATCTGGAAAAACTTAGTGGTCACTCTTTCCAATTGTTTCTATGTTCCCAATCTTGTCATTAACCTCATAAGCCCTGGAGAACTCATCTCATCAAAATCTTTCTTGCTTGTATCAAATGGGTCTCAATTCCAACTCTTCTCCAACTCAAAGCTTGTTTTCTCCGGCTTCATTCAAGGCAATCTCTTCGTCCTAAATCTTCCTTCCCTCGTAGGAACTAACCAAAAACTCTGCAATCTGTCTCAAAAGGAGTTTGCTTCCAAGAATCTCAAATAAATCCATGAATCTTTTGGCCACGCTAGTCATTACCGCCTTAAGAGTCTCTTTCCCTACCTTTCTGCCAAGTCACTCTCCAAATTCCAATGCTTCAATTGTGTCTTCTCCAAAATTTCAAAATATTCTTTCAAGAATAGTCAATCTTGAGCGTCCAAACCTTTCAAACAACTTCAAGTTGATCTCATTGACCCCATCACTCCAAGTTCCAGAAATCACATGAATTAGATAATGTCTATTGTCAACAATCACTCGGGCTACATTTCTGCTATTCCTCTTCAACACAAATCAGAAACAAGTAATCAATTAAAAATCATCCTTAATCACAAACATCAAAAACGCAACTGTTTTCCTTCCACCATTTGCACCAATGGAGGCGGAGAATTTTCCTCCTCAGATTTCAGCAACTTCCTCACCTCAAACTCCATTCGCCATATTGTCACAGAACCTTACCATCACAAGCACAACAGAAAAATAGAAAGAACTAACAGAACGTTAACCAAATTGATCCAAGCCATTCTCCAAAGTTCTAAGCTTCCTCTCAACCTGTGGGCCAAAATCCCTAAATCAGCCTTTCTCACTCTCAATCAAATTCCCAAAGACTCTAATTCTCAATCTCCCTACCAGCTCTTTACTAATAAATCACTCCCATACATTTATTTCCACCCCATTGGTTCCAAAGTTGTCTTTCTGGACAACAAAATATCTCACGGCAAAAAACTCAGGGACTGAGGCCTCTCTGGCACCCTATTGGGTTACAATCCCGGTTTCCTATCTTATCAAATCCTCACTCCTGACAATACCATCCTATCCTCCAAACATGTAAAGATCATCAAAGACTCAGCTCCCTTTTCTCCTCCTCCTTCCTCCTCTTCCTCCAATTCCAACAACCAACTCTTAATCAAGTTGGACAATGATCTCCCTCTTCCTTCTTTTTTCTCTCCTTCTATTCCATTTCCTCCTTTTCCTGATGAATCCCAGTCCCCTTCTTCTCCTTCCTCTTCTCTTGATACTCCTCAGCCTGAGGACCTATCCTCCAACAATCTAACTACCCAGCTAGATCATAGATACCAACTGCAAGATTGTTCCTCACTTCATCCTCTGCCTTGATACAGATATCATCATTACTACGTACCTAAAACCTTCAAACAAGCAAAGAAATGCTTTGACTCTCTCAAGTGGGATGCCTCAATGGAGGCCAAACTGAATGGTATTGAAAATCTTGCCGTGTGGGACAATTATAACACGCCTGAGCCCATTAACCCGCTCAATACAACCTGGGTGTACCGTCTAAAAGACAACTGCCATAGGGACCCCTTAATCTTTAAAAGTCGGCTATGCGTTCAAGACTTCAACCAAATATACGGTCTCGACTATCTCAACACTTTCTCTCCAACTGGAAAAGCAGAATCACTAAGAATGGCTCTCCTCTTTTGTCTCTATCATCCTCTTCCAATCAAACAATTCAACGTCAAAAGCGCCTTCCTCCATGCGCCTTTAACCGGAAAAGTCATTATCAAAACGCCCAAGGGAAGCAAAAGGAAATAAAAATACATAATCCTCAATAAGTCGCTCTACAGACTCAAGCAATCTCCTTCCAACTGGTTCCACACCTGAACCTCCTGGATTCAAGAACAGGGCTTTCACAAATCAATTTCAGATCCCTGCCTATACATACATTCCAAGAAAAATTCTGTTTTATTTTTCCACGTTGATGACTTAATACTTGTAGGCCCGGGAGACAACTTCCAACAAGCCTTTCTCAACCGATTCCCAAATTCCAGACATCATGAACCTAACACCATCTTAGGTATGAATTACAAACAAGTCAACAACAAAATCCTCCTCTCTCAGCCAAAGCATATCAAGCACGGCCTTGAAGAACTCAAGATGAGCAACTGTAAACCCACTTCCATTCCTCTCACCGTCAACTCCAGTTTAAGCCCTGCCTTGGAAGAAGAACATGAAAAATTTTGATCCTTAGGAATCAATTACCAATCAGCTGTGTTTCTCATGAATTACATAGCCTGTCTCACCCAAGCAGACCTTAGCTTTTCTGTGTTGAGTCTTGCCAGATTCTGCAAGAAACCCGGAATGCCTCACTGGAGGGAAGTGAAGAGCTGTTGGAATTATCTCAAAGCTACCAAAAACCTCAAAATCACTCTTCAAGTTCATTCTCTCAATACTCAAATTGAATGCTTCAGCAATGCAACTTGGAGCAATGATCTCAAAACTAGAAGATCTCAATTGGGACATCTCTCCCTTCTCTTTGGATCTCTCCTTTCCTGGAGCAGCTACAGACAAAGAAATTTCATCCACTCTACAACCAAAGCTGAACTTAATCCATTAGTGGATTCCTTTTTAGAAGCTATTTGTATGAAAGACTTAGTAGCCAAAATATGGAAACAAGAACCTCAACCCAGTCTACACTACATACATAACAAGGGCCTAGACGACAAACTCAAGAAATTTGGTTGCAACTCTAAAAATTGTCACATTGACATCAAAACTAAGGCCCTCAGAGAGGAGCTGTCACTAGGAAAACTTGTTGTCAAACTGATTTCCTCTCACAAAATGAAAGCTGATGGTCTCACAAAGGCTTTACCCTACCCTTCTCTGTCCAACTTACTAAATCTCATCAATCCCTCTCACTCTATCGCGTCCTCAGTCATACCAGCCACGGGGAGTGTTGAATCTTCTGAGCATCCTCTCTCTCCTTCTTAGCCAAAATCATCATGCCCCGCGCTCTTCCATTTCTTTTTCTTTGTTATTCCTTTCCTGTCTTGCGAATGTCACTAGTACAAAATGCGCAACCACTTCTCTTCCTTTGAATCATATGTTGCGCCGTACCTTTTCTTTGCTTTTTGGACGAGTAAAATCCCACGTCTTTTTTATTCCAGACATTCTAGAAGGCTCCACTTGACCTACTCATCTTGTTCCGCTCTTCTTTGCTTTTCCCTACTCAAATACTTTTTCTTTTTTTTCTTTTTTTCTTTTTCTCTTATTCCTCTTTTTTTATTTCTATATGAATTCACCCCAACTCTCTCAAACATGCAAACTCAACCTTCCCACCTCAATCTCCTCTCCATCGTACTCTTTCTGGTAAGACTTCAACTCAATCTTGTTGCCTGGTCCACTGTTGCTCCTCAGTCCTAATCCTCTTTTATCACCATACAAAGAATCTCCTTTCTGTCTCCATCTTTTCTGTCTGTGTTTAGTGTTCCCCCTCAATCAACCTCAACTCAGCTCTGCGGTAGCTTGATGTTTGTTTCCTTCTCACCTCTTTCCTTCTCTTTTATTTTTATCCTCTTGTGTGATTTCTCACGCTTATTCTCTTTTTTTTAGCCCTCTTGAAATTATCTATTCTTTTTTTCCCTTGAATTACCTCAGAAATCCAACACTAACAAGTTCTATTAATATAAAGGGTTATCACATTTTGAACAACATTATGTTGAGTGTTTTGAGTTAATATCATTATGTTGAGTGTTTTGAATGAGATTTTAATGGTAAGTCAGTTCAACTTGTGTTGGGACAATTCCATAACAAGCACAACTTATGTTAAGCTTGGGATGGGATCAGGTTAACACAAGGTAAACTTACTTTTTTTGGTGTTTTTAATTTAGGGCTGGTCAAAAGACTTGTATTTTTTTTTGGAACTTTTACTTTAGGGCTGGTAAAATGACTTCTTGTATTTTTTACCTAATTAAAAGACTGGTATTTTTGGCACTCTTACTTTAGGGCTGGTCAAAAGACTTCTTTAATTTTTGGGCCCTTTTACTTTAGGGCTAGTAAAGTTGAACTTAATTCAGGGATTTTCAAGTTACTTGTATTTTTTTTGGTGTTTTTACTTTAGGGCTTTTCATGTTACTTGTCTTTTTTTGGTGTTTTTACTTTAGGGATTTTTAAGTTTCTTTTTTTTTGTGTGTTTTTAGTTTAGGGCTATTCTGGTTACTTGTGTTTTTTTGGGTCTTTTTACTTTAGGGCTAGTCCATTGGATACTCCCAGTTTTTTTATTTATTTATTTCTTTTTTTGTTTTTTTAACCAAAAAATCAACATTTTTTGATTCCTTTGATTTTTTGGTTGATTCCTTTTTTTGGAAGTTTTATTTGATTCATGGGTTATGTTAGTGCCCTTTCATTCCTTTTTTTTGGCTCATCACGGTCTGCCAGCTTATCAGATTCAAAACGCCAGGGGACCAGGCTGGGTTTGCCGCGCAACTCTTTGAGTGATGCAGGGTTGTAAACAGCTTTTGGACCCTGTGGCCTGCCACATGGCCCTTTTTGAACCGTGTGCACATCTCAAAGAGCTGTGAATTCAACATTTCCCTTCCTGAAAACCTAAATTTGAGGATGTGGCATAAATTGTAGGATTATTATTGGACCAAAGAAGGATTTTTGCAACTATTGAAACAGCATAATATGAAACTGCAAACTGCCTATTGGAAAATAAGAGAATTTTCAAAGTGTACACAAAATTTCTTGTTGGATAATTAATCCTTTCTCAACCCAAAACTTAGCAAACTTTTGACTTTTTGAATTGAAAATTGTGATAATTGAGATAATTACTGAAATTTATTTGTATTTTTGGGAACAGTGGCCATCCCAAGCCCACCTGGTTTTACCATGCCTGCATGGAAGTACTTCATTGATAGTACCATTTGAGAAGTTTTTGAGCTGAGGCTTTGGTTGAAAGGGTATACAGAAGATGAGAAGAGGTCTTTTGTTGCCAAGAGGAGGGCGGATCCAAGGAGTCAAGTGGGGAGCACTCTGGCTCACAGAAAAGGTGAATTGATGAGTTTAATTCAATTGAGAACCAGCAGCTTAAGTAGAATAATTCCAGGAAGGATAACATGTGGTTGAAAAGATGAGTTAATAAATTAATATAAAGCTGAATAAAGTATGTTTAAGCAACAGGTAGGATTTTCAAAATAGGAAATGCTTGACATGGAAAAACTTGTCACTAAAAATCCCCTCACTTGGACAACACTCAACATTTTGGAGAAAAGCTAACATATAGGATTAGAGATAAAGAACCCACTAGGATGGAAAATACTCAGCATGGTACAAAGGGGTTACTATACAATAACAATCACTAGCAAGAATGAAGGAAGGCAACTTGTATTCAACATAAAGAAGAGACAAGATCTATATCTAACTTGTACATAATAAAGAACACACTAGAGAAGAACACTCAAGAGCATAAACAGGTGAGAGAATTTAAGGCTAAACAGGTGAGGTTGAACTCTAGCTTGGGGAAACCCTATATCAGACATTAATTTCAAAACCATTTGTCAAGTAATTCAATACAGTCTCCCCCACTCTTCCCTCAAGTTTCAATCTGCATGCAATTCCTAAATGCCACAAACTGACTCTCAACTGTCACAGAAGGTCAAGGAACAACCAGATGGACAGCAACAGAGGGAAGACTCACTGAACACCCTTGATGCTTGAGTCAATCCCCTACCTGACCCACAATCTATTCCCTTGATTCTCTTTCTTGATCCTCTTCTTTCCTTATAGTCTTTTTCTTTTATTCCTTTTCTTCTTTTTGTTTCACTCAAACTCAAGATTCACACTCAAGATGCCATCTCAACCCAAACTCCACAATTGCCTGCTCATCAAGTTCTGAATGTTCAGACTGTCATCATTCACCATCTTATGCAAAATTTCTAAATCTGATCATCAATCCTCAACCTTGCTCAAAGCTTCTGGTCATCCAACCCTCAGCTTCCTCATCCTTCAATTCTGCACGCATTGCCATCTCAGATCCTGCCATCTTACTTTTCACATCTTGTTGCTAGATGTTTTTTTTCCCTTTTTGTATTCCTTTCTTTTGTTAAATTCTCTTTACTCTTTATTCTTTCTCCTTACTTCTGAATAACTTTGCACAGCCATCTTTCTTAATTATCTATTTCATAATATTTCAGTAATCAAAACTGGTTCAAAGCCAAAGATCCAGTTGACTAATCCAACCAAATTAATGGAGGGATCAAGCAACTATGGCTTATGCGAAATAATTTTCAAGGCCACTCTGGAAGCTGTACCTATTCTATCAGAAAATAACTACTCTATCTTGAAAGAAAAAATGACCATGCTGCTCAAACCCAAAGGCTTCAAGGAGGCTCTTGAGAAAGACTCCAAAACTCTGAGCTCAATCAACAAAATGGAAACCAGGATTATTCTTCTCTCTTGCATTGTTTCTGTGACCCACAACAACGTTGTCAACCCTGAAAACATCTCCTCTGCAAAGCTACTCTGGAAAAAAATCAAGGAACCGTTTGCATCCTCCCAAACAGCCAATCCATGCCGTTTTTTTAACAAATTCCTATACCACCAATTCAAAACCAAAGCAATAGATCTCTTCATCACTGAAAACAAAATCTCCCTAAAGAAAATGGTCAATGTAGGTATAGATATTCCAGAAAAAATTCTCTTTTATCTCATTCTCTTCAAATTTTGACCATCTCTGAACTCTCTTTGTCAGAAAATAATGCACTCCAACAAGGCTGGCTACATGGATCTGTTTCTCAACCATCTTACCCAGTTGGACAACAAAACCAAGGTCAAATCCAAGGAGGCTAAATTTTCTTACACTGACCTTGTCTCATCACAATTGCCAAAGAAGCCAATTCCAACAGAGCTGTGACGCAGGAAAGGATTCCACAATCCATGGTCCCCTGATCACTCCAAAGACAAGTGTTGGCACCTTCACAAACATCTTGCTCCCAAGTGGTGGAAGGAATTGCAAACTTGCTGGAGAGCTCAACTCAATTCCAATTCCAAAAACAAAGAAGTAGCTCATTACGTTGTGCTTCTTACAACGTGGATCAAAGATGTCAACCCTCTCAATCAAATCACCCTTGAATCTGGCGCCTGAAGTCACATGTTGAATTCTTTTAAATTTTTCATCCATCTTGAAGATTTCTCTGACAAGGAATTCATCAAAACCAGAAAGTAAGGCGCCAAGCTTCCCATCAAGGGAAAGGGAGTTGTTAAACGGTCTTGGAAGAGCTCAGTGGTGACTTTAACAAGTTGTCTCTTTGTACCTGATCTGGTGGTGAAACTCATCAGCCCCGGTGAATTGATCTCCACTAAGCACTGCACTATTGAATCCTCCCAAAACCAGTTCTTGCTCTTTTCCAACTCCCAACTAGCCTTCTCAGGTTTATTCAAGAAAATCTTTTCCTACTCAATCCTCCTTCTTGTGTTGGTAACAACCAAAAATTCTTCCATCTCTCACTCAAGGATCCGGATCACAATCACATCCAACATCTGCATCAGTCTTTTGGAAATGCAAATCCATATTGTCTCAAAAACCTCTTTCCATTGCTCTCTGCCAAAACGGTTGCCGACTTCCAATGTGAGGACTGCATTTTCTCAAAAATCACCATAAATACCTTCAATAAAACCTCCAGCTCCTCTTCCGAAACCTTTTAACAACTTCAAATTGACTTGATAGGCTCAATCAAACCCTCCTTGAGAAATGACATGAACTACATTATGACTATTATTGACAACTTCTCAGGATACATCTCAGCCATACCTATTCAGTACAAATCCAATGCCAGTCACCAACTCAAAATCATTCTGAACCACAAAAAAAAAAATGAATGGTTTTCCTGCAACCATTTGTACTGTGGGCGGTGGCAAATTCACCTCTTCCAAACTCAAAGATCTATTTAAAATTAATTCAATCCAGCACCTAATTTCTGAACCATACCATCACAAACACAACGGAAAGTTTGAAAGAGCCAATAGAAAGCTTACCAAATTCATGCAAGTCATCCTCCAAAGCTCCAAACTCTAGCTCAATCTCTGGGCAGAAGTCTCTAAGTCAGAATGTCTTGCCTTGAACCAAATTCCCAAATCTCCTAATCTTCCCTCTCCTTATCAAATTTTTGTTGGTAAAACTCTTCCCCTCAGTTACTCCCAACCCATAGGATATCAGGTGGTTTTCCTTGAAAACAAGATCAACCAAGTCGAAAAGTTCAAAGACCAAGGGCTTGCTGGTACCCTTGTGGGTTAAAATCCCAACTTTTTGTCCTATCAAATTCTCAAATCTGACAACTCCATTATCTCCTCCAAACATGTCAAGATAATCAAACATGTCAATCTAACTCAGTCTCCTGGCTTGCCAAACCCTTCCAAAAAATTCCATCTAATAGAGATTGAAAAACATCCTCCTACCATCTCTTCCACTAATTCCACCACCCCAAATTCTCTTATCCACACCAAAAACCTCACTTCCCAATCCAAAAAACTTCCTGAATCCCCTTCCAAAAATCCTTCTCCTCCTTCTATGCTCAAAACCAAATCTCCTGAGGTTTGCTCAATTGAGAATGAATCTGAATCCTCTGAAGAACTTGGGCAACAACTTATTCCTTGCTATAGTCTCCAAGATTGATTGACTTTAAATCCACCTCAGCAATTTGGTTATCACCACTATTACGTGCCAAAAACTTTCAAACAGGCAAAAAAATGCTCAGAATCTTGCAAATGAGAGGACTCCATGGATTTTGAACTCAATGAGATTGAATCAGTTGAGGTATGGGAGGATTACAACGGTCCTGAACCCAATAATCCACTCAACACTACCTGGGTGTACCAACTCAAAGACAACTTTCACAGTGATCTGCTCATCTACAAAAGTAGTCTGTGTGTCTAAGGCTTTGATCAAATATATGGATTGGACTATCAAGACACATTGTCTCCCACCAGAAATATTGCCTCTTTAAGTATTGCCCTGCTGTTTGGACTATTCTCCTCTCTCTCTATTACCCAATTTGACGTGAAAACTGCATTCCTTCATTCCCCCCTGTCCAACAAAGTCATTATTTGAAGACCCAAAGGCTCAAAAAGAATGTCCAATTTCCTCACCTTACAAAAATCCCTTGAAAGTTTGAAGCAAGCACCTGCAAATCGGTTCAACACCCTCACCTCTTGGATCTGCAAACAAGGCTTCCACAAATCTGTTTCCAATCCTTGTTTTTACATTCATTGAAACTCAAACTCAGTCTTATTATTGCATGTAGAACATCTTATTCTGGTCAGTCCTTGAAATGACTTCCAAGACAAATTTCTCAAGCAATTCCCCAACTCTAGTCACCACAAACCCAACAAAATTCTTGGCATGAAGTACAAACACATGGGCAAAAAAATCCTCTTGTCTCAACCCAAGCACATTGACCACGCATTCAAAGAATTGAGGATGACTGATTGCAAGCCAGATTAAAGTCCTCTCACAGCCAACTTCAACTTGATGCCCACCTCTGATGAAGAAAATGAAGAATTCAAGTCTCTCAACATCGATTATTGATCTGCAGTTTTTCTCAAAAACTACATAGCTTGCATCACTTGCCCTGACCTCAGCTTTGCCGTTTCCAGCCTTTCCAGATTCTGTGAGAAGCCAGAAATTCTCCACTGGAGGGAAGTAAAAAGGTGCTTTAAATATCTAAAGAGTACCAAAGATCTTAAACTTGCTCTTCAAGTTCACCTTTCCAACACTCAAATTGAATGTTACATTGACGCCACTTGGAGAAATGATTTGGAAACAACACCCTTGCAATCAGGTCATCTCTCTCTTCTTTTCCATTCCCTGATCTCCTGGAGCAGCTACCGCCAGCGCAACATTACACACCCCACAACTGAAGCCAAACTCAACCCCCTTGTTGATTCTTTCCTAGAAGCCATCTGGATGAGAGGCTTAGTAGCCAAAATCTGGAACACAGATGTAACCCCAACCCAGCACTTCATTGATAACAAGGGCCTCAATGACAAACTCAAGAAGTTTGGATGCAACTCCAAAACTTGCCAAATTGACATAAAAACTAAGGCACCTTGCAAAGAACTTAAGCATGGAAACCTTGTCATTGAGCTTATACCTGCCCCCAACATGAAGGCCAATGGGCTCACCAAGGCGCTTCCTCTTCCCTCCCTCACTCCTCTCCTTAAACTAATTAATCCCTCCTTCTTGGATCCAACTCCAGTCATACAAGTCACCGGGTGTGTCAAGTAATTCAATACATTCTCCCCCACTCTTCCCTCAATTTTCACTCTGCGCGCAATTCCCAAATGCCACAAACTTACTCTCAACTGTCACAGAAGGTCAAGGAACAACCAGATGGACAGCCACAGAGGGACAACTCACTGAACGCCTTTGATGCTTCACTTAATCCCCTACCGGACCCACAATCTATTCCCTTGATTCTCTTTCTCAATCTTCTTCTTTCCTTTTCTTCTTTTTCTTTTATTCCTTTTCTTCCTTTTGTTTCACTCACACTCAATATTCACACTCAAGATGCCCCCTTGAACCAAACTTCAAAATTGTCCCTTCATCAAGTTCTGATTTGTAAGACTTTCATTGTTCACTGTCATATTCAATCTTTCTAAATCTGATCATCAATCCTCAACCTTGCTCAAAGCTTCCGGTCATCCAACCCTCAGCTTCCTTGTCCTTCAATTCTGCACGCATTCCCATCTCAGATCCTGCCAGCTAACTTGTCTTGTCTTGTTTCTAGATTTTTGTTTTCCCTTGTTGTATTCCTTTCTTTTGTTCAATTCTCTTTATTCTTTATTCTTTCTCCTTACTGATGAAGAACTTGGCACAGCCATCTTTGTTCATTATCTCTTTCATAATCTGTCATTAATACAAAACCATTGACAAAGCTGTGGCACAAGCTATGGTTTTAGGTAGGGATTGGGGAAATCAAACATTGGAATCCCCAATTGTATTCTCATCAAGGGTTACAATTGAGGTGTCAAATAACTTACTCTGTCCACCCGCGCTCCCGCTCTCTCTGCTCTCTCTGTTCATCTGTCACTATTTCTTTTCACATGTCACTCCCATGTTATTTCTTTTTCCTGTCATTTCCTCTTCTTCTTTTTTGCACAATCATTTCCCAAATTACAAATCATCCTCAACTGAATCTCTTCGACCTTGACCATGAATCCTTTCAACACACCACGATAAACCATCATCCTCGACCAACCTGAATCATCCTCACACCAACAATTCTCAACTTGATCCTCTATCCCATTGACCTTTCTTTCACCAATCTTATTATTTTCTTTACCTCTTATTTTCTTTCTTTGTTTCTAATCTTTATCTCAATCTTCTTCATCCTATTACTCAACTTCAACCCTTCCACTCTCAAATCCAACCAATCAACAATCTGACTGGTAAGACTATCACACATTATTGTTGAATCCACCATTCTAACAAATCTGATCTCCAATGTTCCTTAATTTGAAAGAACTACACTATTCTTTTATTATTATAATTTTTCTATTCTTCATGCCATCTTTCACATTCAACTTCACCATTGTCACCCATCAAGTCTTGATCCGTTGCCAGATCCCTCTTTGTTCTTGAATCATTTATTTCTTCATCAGCAATCCAACATGAGGGACATGATGTTTCCCAACCACAATTGAATCAAGTTTGTGGGTCACGTTTCAAATTCCAGTTTACTGATTTGATTGGAAGGAAACTAATGGCAGAGTAACTATGTAACAATGAAATTCCAGAAACTCTTGACCCTCCTCCTGTGAGAGCCTTTCCTACTAGGAAATAAGCCAAGACTTATTGTAAAAAATGGGCAGCCATGCATGACTATGCATTGAAAACAATCAATTCAAAGAAGGATGAATATGTTGATCTAGAATGTGACAGATTTGGAGAAAATGGGGGCCATACCTCACCAAAAGGCAAATTCAAACTCACACAAGGAAGGTTGGGTGCAAATACATGATCCGCAAAAGTCAGAAAGTAGGGGATCCCAAATGGCACCTCTCCATCAGAAATGACCAAAACAATCACAAACCATCTTCAAACCCCTCAGTTCATCCTCAACTGATGAGAATCTCTGGGGTATCCTAAGATCATCTAAAGGAAGGTAAGGAAGGCATGAAAATGGGCTCAATACCATTCAACTCAAAATAAAATTGAGAAAGATTGATGGTGTAGAATATGTTGAAAGTAGAATGATCTATAACACTAAGTGCAATTTAAAGCAAGCAGAATTGAATTGGAAAAGTTTTATAGATCTTCTTTTTGAAGCTTTCCAAGAAACCCAGTGTGTTTCACGATCAAAATTCAGTGGAGAGGGTCACTTAGAGGCCCTGTACTTGGCTCATCCTGAGTCTATAAAAATTTATAAAAAGCTCCATCATATTTCTTTTTTGGATTGTTATCATAAAACAAATAGGTAAAACATCCCTCTATTGCATGTTGTAGGAATGACATCCAACACAAATAATTTTACAAAAGCTTTTGCTTTGAAAATAAAAGAGACTTTTGAGTTCTACAGTGCGGCTTTGAATGCACTAAAGGACTTGGATTATGATCCATAGAGGCTTCCCAAAGTCTTTTTGATGGGAAATGAAAAGGCTCTGATTTGTGCAATTGAACCTACTTTCCCGGAGTCATCCAGAAAGTTGTGCTTGTGGCACTTGTCTAAAAATATCCAAGAAAATTTCAAAGTTTTCTTCTGTAATGATGATGAAGGATTTCAAAGTTTTGTGACTCTGTGGGCAAGTTATGGGGCCTCTAAAACCAAGGGGGAGGCAGAAGTCAATGATTCAGAACTCAGATTAGGAGAATTTATTGCTTGTTGTGTTCATCTCTGCTGGTATTCCATACTTTGAAAAATTCTAACAGTTTTTCTTGAAAGACCATAAGGATGTGCTTGAGTATATGGAAAATGAATTTTTCCCTAAAAAAGAGACATTTTTATTGGCATGGACTTGTGTTAACCCAGACTTTGGAAATAAAAATAAATCTCAGGTAGAAGGTGCCCATGCTAATTTCAACCAATTCCTTGCAAGTCCTTTGGGGAACATTTTGGATTTTTGGGAACACCTGGAAGTAATGCTTGAGGTTCAAATCAACTCAGTTGATGTTTCACTTCAAAAATCTTTCACAAAGTTAGGAACAGGTGTTCCTAAAGAACTGTTACCTTTGGAAATAAATTGTTGCTCAACACAATTTAACTCATTAGGGAACAATCAGAGAAGTTAAAGCTTCAAAATGATGTCAAAGTTTGAACCAAGTCATATTCACAGACAATGGGCTTGTTGTGTTTTTAAATACTGGGTGAAATTTTAGAAACAAGAGAATCTGTTGTGCCTTAGGATGTTCATCCTCAGTGGCAGTTAGAATATAACCCTTCCTGTGAAGTAACTGGGGTTTTTAGTTTTTTGGAAGGTTACCAATTAATGGATTGACAGATTAGTGGATTGATAGATTAATTAGTGCTTTGGTTTTTGAAAGCTTGAAAAAGATCCAGGTCCTGATGAATAATCTCAATTTTTTAACAAGTAAAATTCCATGTTTATGGGACTATCTAAAAAAGTTAGATTGAAGATTTTAACGTCTATGGTCACGCAGACAGCCACTTTGATTGCCAAGCCAAGGCTTGAGATAAATTTCTTAATTTCCAGCAGCTTTCATACCAATCTTAAAGAAACCTCACGGGAAATCTCAAGGTTTGAGCATTTGCAAAGAGAACTTAAGAAGAAATGGGTTAGAAGGGGCCCAAAAAGACTCAAAAGACAAAAAATTGTAGGTAATTCATTTTGAGAAGTATGTTTTAGGCTTCTTTAATGAATAATGAACTGATTGAATTCTGTTGACAGTCAAGTTCATGCTCAGAATCTCAATTTGATAGTTCAGAGGAAGGGAGTGAAAGTGAATTCAGCTCCCTTCATTTGGAATCTTCTTCCTCTTCCTCAGAAGAGGAAGAATAACAACTGGAGAAGTCAAGCAGAAGCTGATCTCTGGTGATTATTAATTTCATTTATGTGATTAAAAAAATGAATAATAAGCTAGTTTTGATAATAGGGACCAGAATTGAGATACTTCAATCAAATACCTGAGAAATTACATAAGTTATTGGGTGAAATTTGGGATCTGGTTGGCAATGGGAATTGCGTATTTAGATTCATTGCTAAATCTATTGTTTACAATGATAATTTATATTTTAAATTAAAAAATCAAATTATTTCAACATAGGGAAACATAAGTCATGCTATGCCAAGATACTTGGTGGTAATAAAGAGCTATAAAAGATTGAAGAAAGACTTGATTTTAAAGACATCAATGAAAATATTTACCCTTCAAAATGGCTCTCAATGTTGGAAATGGCTCAAATAATAAGATATAATTATGGAAGGCCAATGGGTTTTATTTCATTGGATTTATTTTGCATTGATACTCCTATGAAAATGGGTGTAAAAGAAACTTCAGAAGCCATTTTCATTTCCGTTGTTAACAATAATCATTGGGTTCAAGTTTTGCTTGAGGGAGATTTTATTCCAATCCCACCCGTTGTTTCCAAACCAGCATTTTTCATTTCTATAAAAGATTCTGCTTGGGTTGATAATCACAAAGATCAACTTCAGTTTTATTGTACATTATTAAAATCATTTTAATTTAACCATTTGGGTTTGGTCTAACATTCTGATCTTATAGTTCAATTAATATCAATGGTTATCAGATTTTGAACATCATTATGGTGTAGGTTTTGACTTAACATCATTATATTGGGTGTTTTGAATAATGGAAAGTCAGTTCAACTTTTGTGGGGCTGATCCCATCATAAGGATTATTTTTACTTCTTGTTGTGAGATCATCTTAAAACAAGTTGAATGTGTTTTTTTTGTTGGTGATTTTACTTTAGGGCTAGTCCATTGAGTTGGACTTGATAATAGTCTATTTGGGTGTTTTTACTTGAGGGAGGGCTAGTAAAACTTATTTGGGGGGTTGATTGATGGAATTAATCAACTGAAAACATGTAATTATGTGAATCAAATTTATTTGGCTAATATCAATTTCTTTTTTAATTTACAATAAAATGTTTTTGTTCATTTCTTACTTCCTGAATTTATTTTTTTGCACGCAAATTTTTATGGATTTTTCAGGATTTTTCATTTTTTTATAATTTATTCATAGGGCCATGAATGTGCATTCATGGACCTGGAGTGGTGAAATAATTTTTATTTTCTTTTATTCTTCTTTTAATTTTTTTTATTTTATTTTCAGGTTTTTTTATTTTGATTTGTTTCTTTTTTTTATTTTTATTTTGCTTTGTTTTATTTTTGTTCAATTTTTATTTATTTATTTTGAATGTTTTATTTATTTTCATCTCCTTATTTTAATTTCTTTTTCTTTTATTTTATTTTTTTTCCACAAAAAAGGGAAGTTTGAAACCAAACAAGCAGCAAACTGCAGTTTTGCAACCCATCTGTGCAGAAATGGGCCATTTTCAACCAATGTGGGTGGCAACCCATGCCACACAACCCATTTTTGGTTGCAAACAGGTAATTTGGGGTTGCAAATTTGAAATTTCCCTTTTTTCATTTTTTTATTTTTTTTCATTTTTTTCATTTTTTCTATTTTTTCTATTTTTTCTATTTTTTCTACATATTTTTTTTTACAATAAAGTCTTTTTTTCATATTTTCTATTATTTTTTAGGCTCTGCTTGGCAACTGGGGTGTAACTTTCCCCACCACACCAAAAATAAGTTACACCCTGTATGACCCAGATGTGACATACAGTTCCATTGGACAAAGTGTATGTGTGCTTGTGCGTTGTCATGCACAATTTACTTTAAGGCCCAAATTTCTGCTGGGGATGGTGAGGTGGTTATTTATAGACACAGAGGCAAGTAGGCTCAGCACTGGAAATTTGACTTGGAGTGGCTCAACAGTGGTTAGAACTCCACAGAACAATAGGCTCAGGAGGAGAACCTTGGCCGACTGTCTAATCCAGAGCACAAAGTCAGGGGCTCAGCATTAGTGTGGCCCATGCTTTCTACTGCAAAATAATCCAAAGGTTTTGAATTTTGCATAAAGCAAACATGGTCAAACATAACTTCCCCTCTGCAACTAGGGATTTACAAGTGCAAAAGCATTTTATCAAGGCTAAGTAGTAGATACTTGACCAATTATTGATTATTCACTGAGGTTGCGGGAGTATGCGGCAATTGACACTGAATCTGAGGAGGTGGCATGCAGATTTTTGGGGATCTGTAGTAATGCTGCATGCGGGATTGGGAGTGATTCACTAAGGAAGATTGATGGGTATCTGTTGTTAGTTATGCATTGGCAGGACTCAGCTGTTAGGGAAGATTGGAAGCATTATCACCAAAACTACAGAAAGTAATTGGATTGGACTATTGGTAAGGAGGATCAGTGTGGAATGCATGGAGGCGGTTAAAGGAGGAGTCTTTCTTTTTTAGTATACACTCCTTTGGGGAATACTTCAATTTTGGAGTTGTATATATATATAAGGAGGAAATTTCCCTTCCCAGAAGGAGGGGATGGACAATCAATTGGGAAAAAAAAATAAAAATAATTCATAAAAGAATCAGAATATTATTGGAGATTATCATAGTATATGACCTTAGATGGCGTACAATAAAGGATTTTTTTTTATTATTTTCTTTGCTTCAAAAAGCGTGATTACCAGCATGAGTGCTTGCAGTCTTAATTAGGGAATAGTTCAAGTGCAGATTTTTTTGAGGAGTCCATGTTGTTTATTTACTATTACTTCATCAGAAGTTAGCTTTAGTGGTTACCATCATGGGGGGATAGTTTTGCGGATAGCGGAATAGGGTTTGGGAGTGATTCTTAAACCACTGTGGGCCATAGTAACTTTTCTCGCCAAAGCAGATTATATTTAAATTTGCAAAGGTACAGGAGTGTAACTCAAGGCTTTTGGGATTTCTGGAACTTGGAGGAGGTTGTTGTGGAAAAATTTATGGAACACAAAATCTCTTTCCACAACAGACATACAGGGTTGACCCCATAAAATTTTGGGGAGAAATTTTTATTTGGCATCTTGCATGGGCATATACACCTACAAATACATGTCTGCAGTTTCCAAAACCAGATTTATGTACTGGATAATATTTTTGGTTGCATGTTTCAAAGTATTTGAATTCCTAGCATTAAAATGATGTATGTAAACTTTCTTGATTTTTGTTCATGTTTGGTAAAAATTTATTCTAATTCTACTGGAAATATTTTATTTTTTGTAAGATTAATGAATTCTTGTCATTTTTCTCATTTCCTTTATGCCAGATGATTTAATTCTTTTTCAAAATTGATTTCTGATTTGAGTTCCCTGAAAAACACTGATATTTAATACATTTTATGATATCACACTGAATCAATTTATGTTTTGAATTCTCCAAAATTTTATACCCCAGAAAGAACCCACAGGGTATCTTTAGGCCTTAGGTTAGCCCCCCAGGGCCTCAATTAATTTTTAAAGGATTGGGGGGCAAAACTCCAACCAAATGGTGTGTTCCCCCACCCCAGAAACCCCTCCAAAAATTCAGAAGTCTGAACATCTTCCCAGGGTGGAAAGGCAGACCAATTGGTGTGGTCATAGTAATTATTTGGTATTATCACGCCAGTGATGTATTTTAGGGGCTGGAAGCCTCACTGGGGTAAGAAAAAAAAGGAAATTGACAATATTTTAGTCATTATTTTACTATAATCATGCCAATGGAACCTTTTGACATCATTTTAGAAAAAAAATTCTAAAATAACCTCAATTTTAAATATTGGTTTGATTTTAGTAATCTTATGGCATGGATTTTTCCTGAGGAATGCAATGATTGAAAGTTTATTATTTTCAATGATCAAATCCAAAAGGAAAGAATTACTTGAAGATTTCTTTCATGAAGAATATTCCAAGGTAAAAAAATAATTGGTGCATAATTTATATTTGTGTTAAATTTTTCCAAAGTCTTTATATTCTTTATTAATGGGGGATCATTTCTCAAATTTTCAGTTGCCCCTTAAAGAATTTGAATGTAGAAATATATTAAGATATGGACCCTTCTAACCTTTTCTGCTCATTATGCCTTCTTTTACCCTCCAATTGATGGGTATCAAAATCTTATTTTTTCCGTTAAATTTGGATTTTGTAGACCAAAACTATTATTTAATCCGTATGTTTTTGATTCTTGTAAAATTTTGAACTTCCCTGCCTCCATCATCATAATTTTTTTTCAAGTATTTTTAATCTGCAAGCCAGCTCCCTGATTTGATTTCACTGGTATCAAATCATAAATTTCACCACTTAAAAATCCTGTGATTCTTTTTCTCCAGCTTTTCTCAAAAATTTTTCCTGGTCTTATATCATAGAACATGATTTATTTTCAAGGGCCAAAACTATTGATGTCTATTTATTCAAAAATAACTGCATTTTTATCATCATTTGATTGAAATTAATTAGATTCAAACCTTTAAATTCTGGCCATCATAACTGATTTCTAAATCAAATGAAACCCCATGTGGGCTCCTTAAGACAGATTTTAGCCTTCTAAAAATTATTTTTCCGTCTATTTCCCCCTTATTCTTTTTATCAAGCCCATAATTTGAAGGAAGTTGTTGAAAGGAAATACCATAAAGCTTACAACTCCGCCACTACTCCAACCTGTTACCCACCTTTCAAAAGTCTCCTTTTCCTGTGCGCCCTTCTCACTTTCTCATTCCAGTCCTTCCATCCCACCCGCGCAATTCCGCCAGCACCAAATATTCTACCATTGACATTCACCTGATCCGTTTCTGTTCCCCTTCACCTGATTGCTTCCCTAATCCCATCACACCTCCAATATTCCTCATCCACAATACTCTTTCAATCCTACTGATCAACTCTCCCATTATTCTCATTGCCTGTCACTTCCCACTTCTTCTCTCTCTGCTTATCACCAACATCTAACCAACCACATCAACTCCATTGCCCTTAATTGACCATCCATGCTACTCTTGACTGCCAGCTCAACACAATAATCCCCTCAACATTGTCACCACCTTGACTTAACATTCAACTCTCAACATCACATCACTAGCCATCCTACTATCAACACTGATATCACCCAATGTTGATAGGATTCCCTTTCTTTATTGTTCACATGTGAGGTTGTCTCTACACTGAAGTCTGAACTAACTATCAACACACACATTTACTCACCTGAAATACATTTCGGATCCCTGTTTTTTTCCATCCTCATTTCATTTCCATTGTGTCATTGTTTTTGAGCGCCTTACCTTCTTCATGTCTGCATAGATTGAGAATTCTTCTTAATTTCTTTCTTTCTTGTGTCATTTGTTTAATCCTTGAAAAATCTTGTTTACCCATACGCACTCAGTCTCTTGGTTTGGGAATGTATCAAATTCAACTCTTCATGGTTAAAAGCCAAAATAGCAATTAATGCACCAATGAGTCAAGAGAAATCATTTCCCAATCACCTGGACCAAAAGATCTCAACTCACCCCTCCTTAAGACCCTCAGAGACTCCATCCCCATGCTAACCAAATCCAATTTCTTTCTGTGGCGCTCAAAACTAATAACAATCATTGCCAAAGGGATTTGTGCAATTACTTCAATCACCTGAACCCAAGTAATGTCATCCAGAAGTTAATCTTGAACTGGTAGTATATATCCTGGCCAAGCTTGATAATAGGACGTATATCAATTGCATTAAGGATCACCACCTCACAAATTGCATTGAGCTATGGAAATCAATAAAAAAATTCTATGCCTCCTCCCAGACCTCAAACTGCTCTCAAGTCTTCTTCAATTCCCTCAACCTTCAATTCAATCCTAAACATGTTGACAAGTTAATAAACTAAGTGAAGTCCTTCCTCATTCCAATCTCCAAAATTGGAATAAATGGACAATGACATATTTGCATACCTAATACTTTACAAGTTTCCAGCACAACTAGAAAATCTCAAAACAAACATCACCCACTCCCTTGGCAAATTCAAAATTGATGGTGAATTGGTGCTTTGTCACCTGAATCAGATCAAGAGCCAGATTACAGCTGGTACCTACGCTTTGGCAATGTTACAAACAGGCGTCAAACAAGAGTTAGTCAAGTGCAGAGCCACCTGGCACAACCGACAATCTTCTCACTCCAAGAATTCCTGCTTGTGGCTATATCCTCACCTTTGACCAAGTTTCAAAAACAACAACAACCCCAAAAAAACAAGAACAAACCAGCCTCTGCCAACCTGTCCTGCACTTCCTACAACTTTGCTATGACAAATTCCAGACTCCTCACCAAGCTCTCCATCATCCACAATTCTGGAGCATCTCAATCAATGTTTAAATCTTCTGACTTATTCAAGGACCTCACTGAAGACCACACTGAAATCCAGACTGGGAAAGAAAACATCCCCCATAACCCCAAAGGTGTTGTTACCGCAAAGCTCTTCTCAAAAAAATGCAATGTTCTACTCATCCAGTCCCTATATGTGCCCCAAATAGCATTAAACCTGGTGTCCTTAGGACAAATTTTGAAAAAGGGCTTCTTACTTCACTTATCCAGGTCTAAAAACTTTTTCATGAACTTCAAAAACCATGCAATCCTCACTGGCTCCATCAAAGACAACCTCTTGGTAGTTAAGGACTTTTCTCTTCCTCAGTCCAAATCATCTCACGCCTTCATCACTCTCACAACTCTTCATAAAAGCTTTGGACGTCCTCATTTCAATCAGACTAAGCTTCTCTCAAGAGACTCCCCAAAATTAAGATGGAAAGAACTCTCATGCAAATCATGCGCCTTGGGAAAAATCCATGAATCATCCTTTAAAAACCACATCTCAAACTGCTTGAAACGTCTTTTTTGCCTTCATGCCAATATTTGTGGACCAATAAACCCCATTTCCAAGACGGTAAACAGATATTTTTTGCTGCTCACCAATGAATTCTCTTTCTTTAAAACGTTTCTCCCCATCAAACTCAAATTGGATGTGACCAATGAGATAATCAAATTAATCAAAATTCACTCAAACCAGTTTGGATACCAACTCAAATTTCTTCACTCCAACAATGGCGGAGAATTTTTTAACTGCAAAATCTCCATCTTCCTTAACGATTCTGGCATTATACATAGTAGGTCTGAACCTTTTACTCCACAGCCCAACCCTGTTTCCAAGCAAGGAAACCAAACCATTGTTGAAGCAGCCAGAACCACAATTATTTACATGGCTATTCAAATAAAACTTTGTGATCAAGTCCTGGTTGGATTCTGTGAAGCTCTGAATCTACTAACAGCTAAATAATTAAAATTAAGCCCCTCAGAGATGTGGAACAGTTGCAAACCCAAAATTGACTTAATTCAAACCCTAGGGTCAAAGACCATAGTTCTGAATCTCCAACACAATCTTGGAAAATTTGAAAAAAAAGGTTGGGAAGGAATTCTTGTAGGTCATGACCTGCAATTCAACTCCTACAAAATCTATATTCCAGAGCATGCCTAGATGTTCCGCTCAAAAAATGACAAATTCTTGAAAATGTAAAGCTAACTGAATCCTCACTCTTGTCCAAATCCCCTTTTGAAACTCTCCTCCTTCCCGAATCCAACCTCTTGGACACACTGTCCTCAATCCAGCATAAAAATATCACTCACTCTTCCCTTAACTCAACCAATCCAATTTCCCTTGAATCAACCCAATCATCCAAACCCATCTCAGACTCCAACACTTCTGAAGAATCACCCTCTGCCAATCAATCTGTCACCAAATCTTCCAATAATGAAAAAGTAGACAACCAACTTTCTCCTTTGTCCCAAACTCTCAGAGATTTCTGGACCCTTCAAAAACCCCAATGCTACGGATTCCTCTCCAGAACCATCCCTTGAAACTATGAAGAAGAAAAACACTCACCCAACTGCCAAAACTGGACCAAGGGTATGAAATGAGAACTTGATCAAGTAAAATCACTGGGTGTTTTCACTGGGTTTTGCTCACTTCCAGAAGGCAAAAAGGCCCGGACCACTTTGTGGGTCTATCAACTCAAAAACAAGCCTGACAACAAAGGCATTATCTTCAAAGCCAGGCTGTTTGTTCAAGGCTTTTGACAGCTAGAATTCATTGAATACGGAAAAACCTAAGCACCTACTGGCCAAATCATCACACTTTGAACTCTCCTAGTCTACTCCTTTCATTAAAATCTTCCAATTATTCAGTTGGACATCAAGTCCGCATTCCTGCACACCAACCTTGATGAAGACATTTTCATTAAAAATCCTCCCAGATATTAAACCATCTTCCCTTATCTCAAGTTGAAAATGTTGATTGTGTTCATTGCTGCTCTCATGATCTCTCAGTAAATTTTCTGAGGTTCTGCCGTGTTTCCTAGTTCATTTCATCTCTGGTTGTGAACTTTCTTGCACTTCCTTCATCTCTCATGTCTCCCTGGTCTTTGTTGAATTTCTCACGTACTTTCTAAGATCTTGCACATGTGTCATGGGCTGTCGCGGTTGGAGTCATTCTCCCTGCATGTCCACGGCTGTCACTTGTGAGACTGTCCACCTATCCACTGAGAGACCTCCCAACCGCGACTCTCGACTTGTCTATAAAAATTTGTCTCTTTCTTCTTCATCTCCTTCTTCTTCTAGCTGTACTATTGTTTGACCTGTCTCAACCACTCAACTCGACTCATCAGCTTCAACGGATTGGATCAGCACTCAACTTTGAACTCGCAAACCTGATCATCCTCCTAGCTACGACTGTCAGGTAGGTATCAATAACCTTGAGCCATCTCAACCTCAGGATTAAAACTGAAACCACATTCAATTAGCTATTGTTCTCCGGGCAGCTACATCGCACTTCTCACTTCAGCGTCACATTCTCTACGTAGTCCTTCTCAGGGGCCATAATCCAGCCCATAGAGACATCGCTTTTGTTTGTTGTTCTTTCACTTTATCCTGCCCTTGCCTTTTATTGTTTTCTTATCATCTTTCTGTTTGATCTGAAATCCAACAGCCTGGTTTAGTTTTATCACTCCAGTTTTCCCTTTATACGGTTAAAAGCCAAAATATGGATCACCCGAGCTCATCCAACCTGGAAATATCTTTGGAAACACCTGGACCAAGAATCAATAGCAATTTTAAAGCATTGGCGCTCAAGTCCCTGATGGAATCTACTCCCCTGCTTACAGAAACGAATTACTCTATCTGGCAAAAGAAAATGGAAAGACTATTTAAGATGAGAGGGATCCTGGAACTAATCAACTCACCCAATCTTTAGGTTGAAATCCCCGACGACGATAAGATGGCTGGATACCTGATGTCTAAACTTGATCCAAGCACTCACACCAACATCATCACGCCAGAAAATGAGGATTTCACAAAAATGATCTGGAAGGCAGCCAAAGATCATTTCGCATCCAGTCAAGCTGCCAACCAAGCAAAGATGTTCTTTAATTTTCTTTACCTGGGATTCAATCCAAACAACATTGACTGCTTTGTCACCTCCATCAAAAGCCATCTTGGAAAATTGGACAAAGTTGGCATTACACTTCCTGACAACATCCTCAGCTATTTAATTCTCTTCAAACTCCCAGACTCCCTTAAGGCCATGATATTGCAGATTATGAATTCAAGCAGCGACTTAACCGTCAACCTAGTATTAAATCATCTGGTACAGCACAAAAATGAAACCCAGTCTAAAGCGGTTGAGACTGCCGATACAAACTCAGCTATGTTTCACTCCAACAACTCTAAAGAAAGCAAAAACCCAGATGCGAAAACGGGAAACATAACCCTGCAGTCAAATCTCATCCAGCATTGTCATGCTGGACTGAATTCCCGGAACTGCGACCCGATCATGCTTCTAATAAAGGCCAATGAAGTTTTAAGAAGAAGCAGCCTGCTGAATCTCACTACTACAACTATGCTTTCTTCTGTGCTTTGAACCAAGTCTCACATCTTCATTCCTCTTGATACATCTTGGACAGCGGATGCTTGATTCACATGTTCCACAATCAAAACATCTTTCTATTGCTGTCAGAAAAATCTGGAGAAGAGTTTATCAAGACTGGGAAGAAGGGGGAAGGAATAGCTATCCGAGGTATGGGCACAGCTGTCATCATCAGTGGAGGAAAAATTATTCATCTCAAAAATGCCGCCTGGGTCCCGGAAGCTACCGTCAATCTAGTATCCATGGGAGCCTTACTGCTGAAGGGTTGCACTCTCCGAGTCAATTCTAGGACCAAGCCTCCCAGCTTTTCGCTGCGTCAATCAAAATCCTCTGTACTAACTGGCTGCGTCAAGAACAACTTGTTGATGATCAACGTCGAAAAATCCTCAAACTCTGGTCAAGCAATTCCTATCAGTACATCTTTTCAAAAGAATTCATCCTGCTATTTGTCCTTATTGGATCTGCAAGATCTGCACCTCAAACTTGGTCACGCCAGCATAGAGAAAGTGGAAAAACATCTTTGATACTCAATTGAAAAAGAACTGTTGGAATCTTTCAAGTGCTTGGCCTGCAAAAAGAGTAAAATTAATTGAACTCCCTTCAACAAGGAGCAACTTCCAGCAGCCAGGGTGTTCGACCAATTGCATATGGACCTAATGGGCCCCCTTAATCCCACCAGCAAGGGCGGTATGAGATTCTCCCTCACCATAGTGGACAACAAGTCTGGATACATCTCTGCCTTTCCACTCCCTTCCAAGGACGCGGCGACACAGACCATCCAGTTTGTGATCAAAAACGAAGCAAAAAAGAAAAGAAGGTTCCCTATTGAAGTAGTCACTGACGGCGGAGGAGAATTCGTGAACAAATTGCTTAAAAGTTTCTTCAATTCCAAGTCTATCAACCATCTGATAAGCAAGCCGTACCATTCTCAACACAATGGGAAGGCTGAAAGAGCAAATTGGACTATTATGGAATCCTTAAGGTCTGTCTTCAGCGCTTCAAAAATTCCCAAATCATGTTGGCACGTGGTTATACAGAGCTGTTGCCTGGCTTTGAATCAAATCCCGTCAGAAAAAGGAGGGACCTCCCCATGGGAAATGCTCCACAAAACCAAACTCCCAGCTGACTACCTGAAACCGATTGGCTCTAACGTGATCTACCTTCTCAATGATTGGAACATAAAGTCAAAACTGAACGAGAAAGGAGAGGAAGGTCTGTTAATTGGGTAAAACCCTAGATTTTTCTCTTATAAGATCCTCTCAAAAAGTGGCAAGATTATTGACACAAAACATGTCAAGTTTCTCAAAAATCAGCCTTTTGATAAGTCATGGCAACTCGACTGCAATGTTCTGGAGCAACAACATCTCCCCAATCAGTCAGCAGAGCCTTCACCATCAGGAAAAGAAACTGTGGCCAACGCATCTGAGCCTGAAGAATCTAAACCCATCATTAGCAAGTCAATCAACAGTGATTCTTTGGATTCGGATATTTTATCCACAGAAGTACTTGAAATCCTGCAGCCAAAACTAAGAGATCGGTCGAAGTTGAAGGCTCCTGAACAATATGGATATTACCACAATATTTTACCTCAGAACATCCTTGAAGCCCTCAAACAAGCCAAATGGAAGCCCCCAATTGAGAAGGAATTGAACACAATCAAAGAGCTTGATTTCTGGGAAGATGCGGAGGAATCTGAAGTCGTCAATCCTCTCAATACAACCTGGGCCTTCCGATGCAAGAAAGACCTCCACTCAGGTGAAACCTCTCTGAAGGCACGGGTCTGCGTCCAAAGTTTTAATCAAAGATTTGGAATTGATTATTTTGACACTTTTGCTCCCACAGGGAAGGTTGCATCATTGCGTGCGCTACTCACCTACTCAGTCAACAATCACCTCAAGATCTTCCAATTTGACGTCAAAGGAGCTTTTCTTCATGCCCCCCTCGAGGAAGACGTCTTCATCAAAACTCCAGCCAGATCAAAAAGGACCTCCAAGTATCTAAAACTAAAGAAGTCGCTATATGGTTTGAAGCAAGCGCCTCTCAACTGGTACAAGACTTTGAGCTCCTGGATAAAAGAGAACGATTTTGAAGAAAGTGATAGCAATCCATGTCTTTATCTTCACAAGGACAAAGTCACCGCTCTCTTCTTCCACGTAGACGATCTGGTAGTAGTTGGAGATACAGAGGGCTTCAAAACCAAATTCCTACTTTGATTCAAGGACTCCTCCGCTCACGATGTCAATACACTGCTGGGTATGAAGGTCGATGTCAACAAGGACAGTATCTCTCTCTTTCTCCCTAACCACATAAAAAAGGTTTTAGAAGAAATGGGCCTGCTGGATGCGAAACCTATGAACAACCCCTGCACCTCCGGCCTACACCTTCTACCTGCAACTGACAAAGAAGCCAAAGACTTTAGGAAACTGAACAAAAGCTATTGATTGCCAATAGGGCGTCTCAACTTTATCGCTACGCTAGCTTGGCAGGACATCAGTTACGCAGTATCCAATTTGGCACGCTTCTCCAAAAACCCAGGAATTGCCCACTGGAAAGAAGTTGAACATGTCTGGAGGTATTTGCTCAAGACGATTGACTACCAACTGGTGTTTCGAGCTAAAACACCAGCCAATCAACTGGTCATCTACAGCGATGCGACCTGCGGAGATGACCCTACGACTCGGTTGTCACAAACCGGTTTCATCTGTTTGCTCAAAGGTTCCCTGATCTACTGGACCAGCAGAAGACAATGGAGCATAGCTCACTCCTCGACGGAATCCAAGTGTAATGCCTTGTCAGCTGGACACCTGGAGGGTCGCTGGATCAACCATCTGATTGGGGAAATCTGGAGGACAAAACCCTTGGCTCCGATTCATCTCATAGACAACAAAGGGTTGAACGACAAAATTAAGATGTTTGGCAGTAAGTCTCATGCTAAGTATATCGACATCAAGCTGAAAAGTCTCCGGAACGACTGGAACAACCAATTAATAGACATCAAATTGATCTCATCCCAGGACATGTTAGCTGATTCCCTGACTAAGGCTGCTAGCACATCTGCCGTAGAATGGCTTGTCAGGTATGTAGGAGCATAAACTCATCCTGTTTCTGAGATGAGCGGGCGTGTTGATTGTGTTGATTGCTGCTCTCATGATCTCTCAGTAAATTTTCTGAGGTTCTGCCATGTTTCCTAGTTCATTTCATCTCTGGTTGTGAACTGTCTTGCACTTCCTTCATCTCTCATGTCTCCCTGGTCTTTGTTGAATTTCTCACGTACTTTCTAAGATCTTGCACATGTGTCACGGGCTGTCGCGGTCGGAGTCATTCTCCCTGCATGTCCACGGCTGTCACTCGTGAGACTGTCCACCTATCCACTGAGAGACCTCCTGACCGCGACTCTTGACTTGTCTATAAAACTTTTTCTCTTTCTTCTTTGTCTCCTTCTTCTTCTAGCTGTACTATTGTTTGACCTGTCTCAACCACTCAACTCGACTCATCAGCTTCAACAGATTGGATCAGCACTCAACTTTGAACTCGCAAACCTGATCATCCTCCTAGCTACGACTGTCAGGTAGGTATCAATAACCTTGAGCCATCTCAACCTCAGGATTAAAACTGACACCACATTCAATTAGCTATTGTTCTCCGGGCAGCTACATTGCACTTCTCACTTCAGCGTCACATTCTCTACGTAGTCCTTCTCAGGGGCCATAATCCAGCCCGTAGAGACATCGCTTTTGTTTGTTGTTCTTTCACTTTATCCTGCCCTCGCCGTTTATTGTTTTCTTATCATCTTTCTGTTTGATCTGAAATCCAACAGCCTGGTTCAGGTTTATCACTCCAGTTTTCCCTTTATAGAAAAAATCACTGTATGGAGTGAAACAAGCTCCAAGAAGCTGGTTTGACACAATCAAACACTGGATTCTTGATCAAAACTTTGCTACCTCCTCTGCTGATCCCTGTTTGTTCATAAATCAAATCTTTCAAATCTTCATCTTCTGCTATGTTGATGACTTGGTCATCATTGGCAACTCTCAAGAATTCCAAGCACAACTTAAGGCCAAATTCTCTATTTCCCACAAAGGGGCACTTTCTAAAATCCTTGGCAACTACATCATTGAATTGCCACCTGGACCTTGCCTGCACCAACCCGACCACATTGAAACCGCACTGACTAAGCTTGGGCTGTTGGAATCCAGACTGATAAAAACTCCACTGACCCCTGGTGTGGTGCTTAACCCCGCTACCAATTCCAATGCTGCTGCTTTCTCCAATCTCAAAATCAATTATTTCTCATCAACCAGTTTCCTCAATTTCATAGTGACTTGGACTCAACCAGATCTTTCCTACACTTTCTCCTCTCTTTCTTGATTAAATGCAGAACCTGGCCTCCCTCATTGGACAGAATCAAAGCATTCCTGGCAGTACTTCAAGACCACATGTAATCTGGCCCTCTGCCTCATGAACAACTCATTCAACCTTGATCTTGAGACCTGAAGTGATTCCAATGGTGGCAAAAATCCCTTATCACAAAGGAGTCATACAGGATATCTAGTTCTACTCTATGGATGCGCCGTTTCCTGGCACAGTAAAGTGCAACCTACCTTCTTGCTGTCCTCAGCAAAAGGGGAGCTTAATTCCATAGTTCTGGCAACTCAAAAAAAGATTTGTATTTTGAACTTAACAAAAGAAGTGAATCCGTCTATATCTCTCACTCATGGTTTGTACATTGACAACAAAGCCTTAAATGACCTCATCAATTTTGAATCTCACCACAACGCCCTTGATCACGTGGATACTCAAGTCAAATGGCTTAGGGAGCAAAGAAAAGCCAAAATTCTGATCACCAACAGTTACTTCCAAATCAATGCTGGCGGACCCATTGACAAAGTTGGCCATAAGGCCCTCCATCAAGACACTCACTTCAGCTATCCTTTAACCTCTCATCTGAACACAGCGTTGTGTTGAAAGGAAATCCTATCAAGATTGCAACTCCGCCACTACTCCAACCTGTTACCCACCTTTCACCGGGCTCCTTTTCCATTAGCACCCTGCTCACTTGCTCATTCCAGTCCTTCCATCTCACCTGCGCACTGTTGCCTGCGCCCAATCTTCTACCATTGACATTCACCTGATCCATTTCTGTTCCCCTTCACCTGATTTCTCCTTCAATCCTCTGATTGCTTGCCTAATCCCATCACACCTACAATCTTCCTCATCCACAATACTCTTCCAATCCTCCTCATCAACTCTCCCATTGTTCTCATTTCCTGTCACTTCACACTTCCTCTCTCTCTGCTGATCACCAACAACTAACCAACCACATCAACTCCATTGCCCTCAATTCACCATCCACGCTACTCTCAACTGCCAGCTCAACACAATAATCCCCTCAACATTTTCACCTCCTCAACTCAACATTCAACACTTGACATCATTTCACTAGCCATTATACTATCAAAACTGATCTCACCCAACGTTAATAGGATTCCCTTTCTTTATTTTTCACATGTTAGGTTGTCTCTACACTGAAGTCTGAAATAACTATCAACTCACACTTATGCTCACCTGTAATACATCTCAGATCCCTTTTTTCTTCCATCCTCATTTCATTTTCATTGTGTCATTGTTTTCCAGCGCCTCACCTTCTTCATGTATGCATAGAGTGAGAATTCCTCTTCATTTATTTCTTTCTTGTTTCATTTGTTTAATCCTTCAAAAATCTTTTTTAACCATACGCACTTGGTCTGTTTGTTCAGGAATTTATCAAATTAAACTCTTCAGAAGTTTGGTATGAAAACCAGAACCAAAAATTCTTTCAATGAATAAAAAAAATAGAACAAGAAAAATTAAAAACAAAGGATATTTTGAGACAATGAAAGTAACCCACAGAATACTTCTTGGGGATCAGAAAATGAAATTTATCTAATACAGGCTAGAGGAGAATTTAAATGGATAGCCAGCAAAAATGGAAATAGAAGTAGACCAGAGGAGAGCCTTGAACAGACTGGTGAGATACAGTTGGTCAGAATCACTACCAATAGAGTCAATATTGACCCTCACTTTGTTTGAGCTGGCTGCAGGTGGTCCATGGATGTTTCTGAGTGTTTTTGGCTTTATACTATCAGTTTTGAGAAAACCTTCCAGTGTTTTTGTCCTGCATGTTCAGCTGGCCAAAATATTTAAATTGCCAGAAAGCCTGGGGCAAAACCTGGATGTGCACGGGAAAAATTGTTTTCTCAATTTTTCAAGTGACAGGTCACCTGTATTGGGTTTCCTGTACAGGTTTTGCCCAAACCGGACTGGAGACGGCGCAGGCCTTCACATCACACCCCCCACCTCCAACATAAACCTCCAACATCAACCTCCAACATTGACCTCCAACATCAAGCTGCAACATAATTGTAGTAATTCAGTACTCTCTTATTTCCTATTTTCCTGCAATTGGATCAATTAAATGTTTAAATGTACTTACTAATTTTTTTTCTTCTTTTTTGGGTTTGATTTGCCTCAGAATAGCAATGGATGAGACTATTGACGCCAACAAGTTTCCCCAGGGTTATGAAGATGAGGCTTGAAAATACCAGGAAGAGATTCAAGCACATTCCTTGGCTATCCAAGAAGCCCATCAACACCTTACCTCTAATCTGGCTCTATCAAAGGCATTCAAAAACTGCAAAAGAACAAAGAAAACTGGAAGAAAGGGAAATCCTGAATCAGTGAGGCAAGAAAACCTCATCAACAAATCAGTGGCAAGATCAAGAACCTGGTTCACCAGAAATTCCTCAACAAAATAAAATCTCAAGTGGAGGTTGCCAAAACATTTGGCATCTCCAACTTTCAAGTTTGAAGGATTAAAGGTGAGGCGTGAGATGGAAATGAGGAACAATCAAGAGCAACACAAGGACCCAAGTCAAAGATTTCCAATGAAATCATTGCATCAACTTTGATTAATCTTGAAGATGTTCCGGCCTCATGTTTGAAGGGCCTAGCTGGCCACATTAAGGAAAAGGTTGAAGTCTCTATCTCAATCCCCTCAATCCAGAAGGTTCTTCCCAATCTTGAAATCACCTCAAAGATGGTCACTCCAGTTCCTTGCAAGTGGAAAAAGGCTTCCTTCCTAAAACAGCAACACAATTTTTTTCTCAATCTTCTCACTGATTTAGGAAGGAACCTCATCCTTATCAATGAGTATGTTTTCAACTCTCAGACTCAGCCAACTCACGGTTTCTGACTTTCTGGTAATTTGTGTTAGGTATTGTTAAGTATTGTCAGGTATTGGTAGGTATTGCTAGGTATTTTTAGTTATATTAGATGGCCGTAGAGTAATAAATGAGCGCGGAGAACCAGGAGGGTGTGGATACTTCAATCCAAGAGTACCTAAGAATTAGATTAACTTCAAGATCCTGAGTTCAACTCTAGTGAACATGATTGTTACTAAACTCTTGACCTCAACTTCAGTTTCACTCCCCTACTATTGCATAGTCCCATGCTCTCATCCTTTGAGGCTCTCCTACTCCTCCTTTATCTATTCCTGCTCATCTGTCTGTCTCAGTCCATCTCTTCACTTCTGCTTTCCATCTCTTCAATCTTCAATCTCTCAAATCTGTCTTGTGTTCCCGGTGAGATCTCAACTTCTTTATTCTACTCTATATTGTCACCAAGAGTCTGACTTATAATAAAAGTCTACTTCTCAGTCTTGTCTCCTTTCTGTTTTTCCTGCTCATCTATAGTCCTTATGTCTCTTGATGTCACAATCCTCAAGGCCTGATGTTGGTATTCCTACACTTGATGAATATCATGATGATGTTTTTAATCCTGTTTCATTTCTCATTTCTCAGTTTCTAGTGTTACCGATCTCAAATAACTGATAAGTTGTTTTACTTTAATTGATTCTTTTTGATGTTGATTGATGATCATTATTTTCTTATTTTTTGGTTTATTTTGTTTTTATTCAGTTCAGGCAGCTTCCCTTGTAACCATTGCTAGGGGAAGCATGATCCATCTCATTGGGGCCCTGGAGAATCCTGTTATAATCTATTATGAACTGCTGAACAAGGATGGTAAAAAAAAGGTGGTAAAATTGCCCTTGGATTGGCCAATTGCCTTCTCCAAACACATGAAAGATTCCCTCCAAAATCTCTCATTATCATGTAAAATGCACTGATTCATCTTTGAAAAGATTTTTTTTGAGCTATCCATATAATGAAGGAATCAACCCAAAAAAATGAAATTGAATTTATTCCAAAATACTCTCCAATGCTCAAAACAATTGAGCTTTTTTTCAACATCATCAAAATTAAGGCCAAACATCAAGACATTGCAAGCCAGAAAGATCTTTCACAAGCAATCCACCTGGCTATTGAACAGGAAATATCACCAGAAGTTGCGCAAAAGGCTTGACCCATTGCCAAAAACTTTACAAATAATGTGGCTATATGCAACCTTTAACTGGCAATATTATCAAAAATCCTAGCTCTTATCTTCAAATTACTTAATTCCTTTTTTTCCCTCAAGTTTTTTCTTTTGATTTCTTTTTTTTTTGCTATTACTTGATCTTGTAAATGACTTAATTAACAGTTTCCCTTTACTTAATTTAAGCAAGAAAAAATTATATTTTGGTTGAAATGAAAAAAAATTAAACATATTTGTTATACTCAATTTTCCCCCAAAAAAAAATCTTGTCCGCCAAAATTAACCGGCGGACAAAAAACCTGAAAATTCAGGACAAAAACCCTGTAATACCGGAAAGCCATTTTTTATGGCAAGGAAATTTTTTCTTTATTGCAGGAAATAAATAGTTAAAATTAGGACATAAATAGTAAAAATTTGGACATAAAAATTTAATGCAGGACAATAAATTGAAACAAAAGGACAAATAAAATAAGACAGATGACAGAAACTCTGAAAATTTGGACAACAATTATGAAAAAAACAGACAGTTTTCTCAAGACTGAAAGTACAAAGAGATAGGCAAGTCAAAGATGTTGAAGGCTCTGTTGAACTGTGTTTGTTATTTGAGCATTTGAGAACTTGATCATCTGTCAAGGTTCCCATTTACTCACCAACCAGTTCATGGCTAGAGTCTCCTCCAGAGTTGATGCTTCAGCACTGTGGAGATTGCACACAAAGGACAAATTAGGACAATAGAACAAGAGAAAGAATTATAGAAAAAAAGAACCAAAATGAAACAAGGATTTGTTGATTATTTTTTCTGGTTATTTTTTGACTGCAATTTATTCTCTTAGCTTTCTTTCACACTCCTTCCTTCTTTCCTTGTGTGCTGTGAATCTTGTCTCAAAATTTCTCTCTCTCTTGTGCTGTCTCCTCAAGCTTTTAATTTCAGATCCTCTGGTCAGGCACGTGCCTGCAGCCGTGTCACAATACTTTCACCTGCTTGGTGCAGTCAACCAAAAGATAAAGATTCTTGAGAAGACTAAAACAAGCACTTGAAGAACTCCTCTTAAACATTCAACTCATAATTTCAGGAACCTCACCCTCAAGATCAGATACTCCATCTTCAACCAACTCAATCTTACTCCCAGAAGCCAACAGTTTGTACTGAAGTGTCAATCAACTCATTATCAGTGTTGACCTTCTTTCTTGTCCAAAGCAGAACAACAACTCAGGACATCAAGATTGACTCAAAGACTCTGATTAGCTCTTAAGATCATAGTGCACACAGTTCTACTTAGTTGTTCTAGAGGCCATTATCCTTCCTGTAGAATTGTGATTGCTTTTTGGGGCTGAATCTTCTTTCTGAAGCTTGATGGAATTTCTTTTCTCAGCTCATGTGTTCAGTTTTATTGATTTCATTTCTTTGATTGAAATTTCAGCTTGGTCCAGGTTTTTATACTCCTTCAATTTTTTTCAGGGTTGAAAGACCAAGATTACTCATTCAGCAACCGGAATGGATCAAGGAACAATATCCCCTGGACCCAGGGTCAACAGCAATTTCAAAGGGCTGGCACTCAAATCTCTAATTGAATCCACCCCACTCTTGACAGAGAAAAACTAATGGATATGGAAGAAGGAAATGGAAAGGCTGTTCAAAATCTGCGCCATTCCCCACCTTATCAACTATCCTAATTCAGAAAAAAATACTCCAGACAAAGACAAGACCGCTGCCTACCTCATGTCAAAGCTCAATCCTTCAACACATAAAAATATCATCACAACTGACACCAAGGAATCACCCAAACTTATCTTGCTGGCATTTAAAGAACTCTTTGCTTCAAACCAAGCTGCAAATAGAGCTAATATTTTCTTCAAGTTCTTGTACCTAGGGTTAAATCAAAACTATATAGATTCCTTTTCAACCTCAGTCAAGCTGCACCTAGGGAAACTTGACATAGTTGGCATCAACCTTCCAAGAAACATTCTGAGCTACCTAATTCTTTTTAAATTATCTGGATATTTGAAATTAATGCGGTTGCAAATCATGCACTCTGGAGTAGAGCTGATGTTAAAATTTTTTCTAAACCACCTAGTCCAAAATAAAAACAAAGTCCAATCCAAATCTAAAGAAATATTCAAAACAAAATCTGCTCTCTATTCCAAAAATTGCTTTGATCCTGGTTGCCCACAATGCAAAAATGGTAAACATAATACTGCAATCAAAACTCATCCTGGGGCTAACTTATGGGAAGAATTTCCCAATATTAAACCCAAGAACCCTGTCAATAAGTCCAAACAAAGAGCAAGAAAGAAGTCTGAAGCGGCGCATCATTACTCCTTCTTCTGTGGTTTGATTCAGTTGGAGGAAACTGGTGCCAATCGTTTCATCCTCAACAGTGGCGGTTTGATACACATGGTCAGTGATCAATCTATGTTCTCCACCTTAGTAGAACAATCTGGATGCGAAATCATCAAAACTGCAAAGAAAAGGCAAGGTATACCTATAAAGGGTCTCGGCACTGCCACCCTATCCATTGGCAAAAGAAAAATAAATCTGGAGAACGCAGCCTGGGCTCCAGATGCTACTGTCAATCTAATACCTTTGGGGGCTCTAATCAACAAAGGATGCTCCCTAAAGGTAAAAATCAAGTCCTCTGTGAAACAATTTGCACTCACAAAGGGAAGAACCATAATCTTTTAAGGGACAATTGAAAAAAATCTGTTAATCATTAATCTCAAAGCTCAAAAAAAAGAAATTGCCTTTCTCATGAGCCTGGATAAGCTCCAAAAAGTTCATCAAACGCTAGGTAATTCCAGCATGGAAAGGATTGAAAATTATCTTGGCAACAGCATCAGAAAATAAATTTGCTCTGACTTTGAATTTACTGCCTGTAAGAAAGGAAAAATCACCAAATCCACTTTCAACCAAGAACAATGCCCATCTGAAAAAGTTTTTGTATGCTTGAATATAGACCTAATGGGCCCGCTTAATCCACAAAGAAAAGGAGATATGAGGTACGGCCTTACTGTTGTGGACAATAAATTGGGCTATCTGTCTGCCTTCCCTTGGCCAAGCAAAGACGTGGTTTCCAAAACAATCATCTTGGCCATTGAAAACAAAGCAAAGAAGAAGGGTTGATTCCCGGTTGAGTTTTTTCCCAATGGAGGAGGAGATTTTGTCAAATAAATTCCTCCTCTGCGTTCCGCGCTGCTCAGTCATGATACTTCCCACCCCAAACCCACTTTCACCTTTCACAAATCCCCGCGCGCCTTCCCGGGGATCTCTATTCCCCTCAAAATCTCGCCACATACAACAACCAGCGAACTTCATTCAATGACGACTTCAACTCTCAACCTCACCACCTCAACTCTCAAGATTTTCTCTTGGCACTCACTCAAACCTCAATCCTTCTTCTTTTTCTCTTTATCTTTCTTTGATTCTTTGTGTCTTTTCTCATTTCTTTATTCTTTCCGTTACTTTTCTTTCGCGTGTTATTCATTCCAATTCCAACACTTCTTGACTCAATCTTCAATCCTGAACTGACTGGTAAGACCATCGTCAATCGCCAACTCTTCAACACATGCCAAACCTAACTCTCAGCTTCTCTTTCTGCATCAAAGTCTCTCCCATCGTGCTTTTATTTTTTCCTTTGTGTCTCATCCAATCAACCCAACCGTCACTCGCCACAGTTGTCTTGTGCTAGATGTTTGTTGCCTTTATTCTCCTTCTTTTCTTTCTTTGTTTCCTTTTTAGTTGTTTCCAAACTGATGTCTCTTACGGTTCAGCCCTCTTTGATCAGAATCAATCAAGTTATCATTCACTAATCTAACATGGTTAAAAGCCAAAATAGATCCGACTAATCTGACCAATCAAATGGAGGGGTCCAGCAACAACGGCTTTTGCAAAATAATCCTCAAGGCTGCGTTGGAGGCCGTACCAATGTTGACCAATGAAAACTATTCCATCTGGAAAGACAAGATGACTATGCTGCTTGAGCTCAAGGGAATTAAGGAGGCACTCAAAGATGATTCCAAAACTCTTAACACTGTCGACGACATGGAAACTTGGGTGATCTTGCTCTCTCAAATCAACTCCGTGACGCACAATAATGTTGTCAATCCTTCAAACATCTCCTCCGCCCGGCTTCTTTGGCAAACAATCCAAGAACACTTTGCCTCATCCCAAACGGCCAACTGCGCGCAAGTCTTCAACAAATTTCTCTATCATCAATTCAAACCTGATTCGATCAATCTCTTCATCACTGAAACAAAAATCTTGTTGAAGAAAATGATAGACATTGGAATCAATCTTCCCAACAATGTTTTGTCCTATCTTATTCTTTTCAAATTCCCTCCTCAACTCCACTCCCTTTGTCAACAAATAATGCACTTGGAAAAGACAGTCATGATGGAGCTCGTTCTGAATCACCTTATCCAACTCAACAACGAAACCAGAGTCAAGTCCAAGGAAACCAAAATCAACAACACTGCCCTTATATCTTCTCAAACTCACAAGAAACCTGTACCTTCTGACCAAAGATGCAAGAAAGGATTCCACAATCCCATGTCTCCAGATTATCCAGCCAATAAATGCTGGCACCTCCACAAACATTTAGCTCCTGAGTGGTGGAAGTAATCACAAGCTCGCTGGAGGGCCTCTCTCAACTCAAATTCAAAAACCAAAGAGGTAGCCCACTACGTCACCCTTCTCACTACCTGGATCAAGGAGATTAACCCTCAAAATTAAATTATTCTTGACTCCGGCGATTCTTGTCACATGTTCAACTCTCCCAACTTCTTTTTTCAACTTGAAGAACTTTCTGGTGAAGATTTTATCAGCACTGGAAAGGAAGGCGCGAAGCTTCAGATCAAGGGGAAGGGCACTGTCAGACTCTCTTGGAAAAATTCAGTAATCTTACTCTCAAATTGTTTCTTTGTTCCCAACCTTGTTGTGAACCTCATCAGTCCTGGCAAATTAATCACAAAGAAGAACTGTCAACTCATCTCTTCCTCAAATCAATTCTCTCTCTCCGTAAATGCTCAACTGGCCTTCTCTGGGTTCATTCAAGAAAACCTGTTCATTCTCAATCCTCCCTCTTGCGTTGGCAACAATCTCAAATACTGCCACGTGGCACTCAAAAACGTGGATTCTAGTGAAATCACTCGCCTTCACCAATCCTTTGGACACGCAAGTCCATATCGCCTCAAAAATCTATTTCCCTCATTCTCATCCAAAGCCATCTCTGAATTCCAATGCAAGGATTGTGTCTTCTCCAAGATTTCCAAAACCCCTTTCAAAAACACCTCAACTTCTTTTAAAGCCCTTCAAACAACTCCATGTTGACCTGATCGGTCCAATCACTCCCTCATCTCGGAATGACATGAATTATATCATGTTGATCGTGGACAACTTCTCAGGGTACATCTTGGCAATTCCTCTCCAACACAAATCTGATGCTTTTCAACAACTCAAAATAATCCTAAATCATGAAAAGCACAAGCAAAATTGCTTTCCCGCCACTATTTGCACTGATGGAGGAGGGGAATTTTCTTCATCCAAACTCAAAGATTTCCTTAAAACTAACTCTATCCAGCATTTGATCTCAGAACCTTACCACCACGAACACAACGGAAAGGTGGAAAGAGCAAATTGCATGCTCACAGAATGCATCAGAGCCATTCTTTGAGGCTCCAATCTTCCGCTCTCTCTATGGGCTGAAGTCGCTAAGTCAGCCTGTGTTGCCCTTAATCAAATTCCAAAAACACCCAATTCTCCCTCTCCCTACCAAGCCTTCATCGGCAAGAATCTTCCCATCAGCTATTTTCATCCTATTGGGTCAAAGGTAGTCTACCTGAACAACCAAATTAATCAAGGTGGAAAGTTTAAGGATCAAGGGCTTCCAGGTACCCTTGTGGTTTACAACCCCAACTTTCTGTCCTATTGCATAATGAAACCTGACAATTCCATTGTTTGCTCAAAGCACGTCAAGATACTGAAGACTAACTCCTCAACAACGAATGATTTGGATCCTTCCCCAACTGAAAATTTCCCTCAAATCAAATTCAATGATGATCTAACGACGACTGTCTCAGTTGCCCCCACCGCTGCTGAGGCCTTGAATGAATCTGTTGAATCATCTGAAAACTCTACACCTCTTATTTCTCCTTCTACTCGCACCATCGACAACAATGATGACCGGCCAGTTGACACTGATTCCGACATCTCCGAAGATTCAACCCAACGACTTATTCCAAACTACTCCCTCCGAGACCAATCAACTCTGAATCCTCCTCAACGGTACAGTTACCACCACTATTATGTACCAAAGACCTTTGAACAAGCTAAGAAATTCTCAGACGCTGTCAATTGGGAAGCCTCCATGGACAAGGAACTTGATGGGATCAAAACACTCAAGGTTTGGGACAATTAAAACGGTCCCGAGCCCAAGAATCCTCTAAACACCACCTGGGTGTATTGCATCATAGATAACTGTCACGGAGACCCTCTCATCTAAAAGAGTCAACTCTGCGTTCAAGGATTTGACCAGATTTATGGATTGGATTATCAAGACACCTTTTCTCCAACCGGCAAGGCTGCTTCCCTGCAAATTTCTCTTCTATTTGGCCTCTTCCATTCTCACCCCATCACTCAATTCAACGTAAAAAGTGCGTTTCTTCATGCTCCGCTAACCAACAAAGTTATCATCAGAAGACCTAAAGGCTCCAAAAGGAAGTTGGAGTTCCTCATCACAAGAAAATCCCTCTACGGTCTCAAACAAGCCCCGGACAACTGGTTTCATACCCTTACCTCCTGGATTTGAGAACAAGGGTTTCATGAATCAATATCCAACCCTTGCCTCTATATTCATTGCAACTCAAAATCCGTACTCTTCTTTCATGTCAACAACCTTATACTCTTTGGTCCTGGAAACAATTTCCAAAATGAATTCCTCAAAAGATTCCCAAACTCCAGTCACCATGATCCAAATACTATCTTAGGTATGAAATACAAACAAGTTGGTAGCAAGATACTCCTTTCTCAACCCAAACACATAGAACACGGATTGGAAGAATTAAAAATGAACAACTGCAAACCGTCCTCAATCCCTCTCTCTGCCAGCCTCAACCTCTCACCAGCCTCTGATGAGGAGCATGAAGAATTCAAGTCACTCAACATTAACTATTGTTCTGCCGTCTTCCTCATCAACTAAATTGCATTTCTCACCCGTCCAGATCTTAGTTTCGCAGTCTCCAGTCTTTCTCAATTCGGCAAAAAACCAGGCATCAGTCACTGGAGAGAAGTCAAGCGATGCTGGAAATACCTACACGCTACGAAGAACCTGAAACTCACTCTGCAAATTAACAACCCAAACACTCAAATTGAATGTTACAGCAACGCTACTTGGAGCGACAACCTGGAAACAAGACGCTCTCAATCCGGCCATCTTTCCCTTCTCTTAAACTCTCTAATCTCTTGGAGTAGTTACCAACAACGCAATGTAACTCATTTGACGACAGAAGCTGAACTAAATCCCCTCACCAACTCTTTCTTGGAAGCCATACGGATGCGACACCTGGTGGCTGAGCTCTGAAAGAAAAATGTCTCCCCCAGCCTTCATTTTATAGACAACAAAGGTCTAGACGACAAGCTTAATAAGTTTGGGTGCAACTCAAAAATTTGCCATATCGACATCAAGACCAAGGCTCTTTGCAAAGAACTCAATCTTGGGAATCTGATCATCAAACTGATTCCTGCTTCTGACATGAAAGCCGACGGACTCACAAAAGCTCTGCCTCTATCTTCTCTCTCTTCCCTCCTTCAGCTCATTGATCCAACCTTCACGGCTCCAACTCCAGTCTTACAAGTCACGGGGGGTGTCAAATAAATTCCACCTCTGCATTCCGCGCTCCTCAGTCATGATACTTCCCACCCCGAACCCACTTTCACCTTTCACAAATCCCCGCGCGCCTTCCCAGGGATCTCTATTCCCCTCAAAATCTTGCCACGTACAACGACCAGCAAACTTCATTCAATGACAACTTCAACTCTCAACCTCACCACCTTGACTCTCAAGATTTTCTCTTGGCACTCACTCAAACCTCAATCCTTCTTCTTTTTCTCTTTATCTTTCTTTGATTCTTTGTGTCTTTTCTCATTTCTTTATTCTTTCCGTTACTTTTCTTTCGCGTGTTATTCATTCCAATTCCAAAACTTCTTGACTCAATCTTCAATCCTGAACTGACTGGTAAGACCATCGTCAATCGCCAACTCTTCAACACATGCCAAACCTAACCCTCAGCTTCTCTTTCTGCATCAAAGTCTCTCCCATCGTGCTTTTCTTTTTTTCTTCGTGTCTCATCCAATCAACCCAACCGTCACTTGCCACAGCTGTCTTGTGCTAGATTTTTGTTGCCTTTATTCTCCTTCTTTTCTTTCTTTGTTTCCTTTTTAGTTGTTTCCAAACTGATTTCTCTTAAGGTTCAGCCCTCTTTGATCAGAATCAATCAAGTTATCATTCACTAATCTAACAGATTTTGTGAATGAAACTCTGAAAAACTTCTTCACATTAAAAGCAATTCATCATCTAGTCAGCAAACCCTACCATTCCAAGCATAACCAAAAAGCCAAGCAAGCTAATTGCAAAATCATGGAGTTGTTAATATTTGTCTTTAGCTCAGCAGAAAAAAATCCTAAAAGCTGTTGGAATTTAGTTATTCAAAGCTGCTTTCTTTCTTTTAACCAAATACCTCAAGAAGCCAAAACAAAAACTCCCTGGGAACTCATGCATGCCACTAGATTACCCAAGGACTACTTTAAACCTGTAGGTACCTTGTGCATCTATTTAATCAGCAATATTAAAATATCTTTGAGACTCAGCAAGAAGGGCAAGGAAGGTTGCCTGGTAGGCTTCAACCCTTGACTCCTCTCCCAAAAAATTCTTACTAAATTGGGCAAGGTAATAAACACCAAACACAAGCTGTTTCTAAAATCTCAAGTCACAAGAGGAACTACCCTCAACAAAGGCAAAGGAGAAAACTTCAGACCCCAAGCAGTTTCCCCATCTTTTTTTCCAACAGAGGAGGAGAGTTTGTGAATGAAACTCTGCAAAACTTCTTCAAATCAAAAAAAATTCATCATCTAGTCAGCCAACCCTACCATTCCCAGAAAAACAGAAAAGAAAAGCAAGCTAATTGCATAATAATGGAGTCTTAGATTTTTCTTTAGCTCAACAATAAAAATTCCTAAAAGCTGTTTTAATTTATTTATTCAAAGCTGCTGTGTTGATTTGAACCAAATACCTCAAGAAGCCAAAACAAAAACTCCCTGGGAACTCATGCATGCCACTGCATTACCCAAGAACTACTTAAAACCTGTAGATGTTGATTATATGCTTACCTATGAACCCTCACTTCTGTTTGTTATCTTTCTTATCCTTGCTCTGATACCTAGTTACTCAATCTAGGTGCTACTTAGCTTCTCTGTCTTCTCTGTTAGTTACTGTAGTGCATCTGTAGTTGTAGTCTCTAGTCATTTCATTTCCCATTGGACATGTTGTGTGGCTATCACAGATTTGGTTCAGTTCTCTCAAGCCTGTTTGACCTGTAGAAGATGTCCTGAAGCAAATCTCAGCTTGTCTCCAAAAAAACAACTCTTTTCCTCGGAAGAAAACCTTTCAAGTCCCCAAGAGGTTCCTTCACTCAATCAGACAGCCTCTCCCATCAAAGGAACATGGGTCTACACCAATCATCCAACTCATCAAAAGTATTTACATGCTTTTCTTTGTGAAAACCAGAATAAACACAGGGAATTGGTTGGATAACTCAGAGACATCTTTGCGGTTTTACTCAGCTTTTTAGCTGTTTGTGTGCACAGTTCTACTTATTCTATTTAGAGGCCATAATCTGGCGTGTAGAACCGTTTTTGCCTGTTGGTTTCTTTTCATTCCTCATGCTTGTGGCCCTATTGTTTTTCTTATTCTTTCTTTCTGGTAATATCAGCTTGGTCCAAGTTTTTAACCTCATTCAATTCTTTCCAGTAGGTACGTTGTGCATCTATTCAATAAGCAATACAAAAATATCTTTGAGAATCAGCAAGAAGGGCAAGGACTCTGGCACCCCATTTGACATCAAACCCAAACTTCCCCCGGACAACAATCCAAACATATCTGACTCTGAAAAATCTGTGCCATCAGTTCAAGAGATGCTGATTCCTAAACTTTGCAACCAAAGCCAGCTTAAACCACTGGAGCGCTTTGGCTTTCACCATTCTTCTCTACCAGCTTCAATCCAAGAAGCGCTTAATGACCCCAAATGGATTGTGCCTATAAACAAGGAGCTGCATACGGAGGAGGAACTTGGAGTATGGGAGGACACAGATGAAACTGAATTCACAAACCCTCTCAGCACCAACTGGGGATTCCATTTCAAGGAGGATCTTCACACCAGCCAAGCCACACTCAAAACAAGGGTCTGGCTGTAAGGCTTCAATCAACGCTACGGCATTGATTACTTTGAAACATTTGCAACTAATGGTAAGATAGCTTTTCTCAGAGCCTTACTGATCTATTCAGTCAACAAAGGACTTCCAATCCTTCAATTTGATCTGAAGGGGGCCTTTTTACATGCACCCCTGGAAGAAAATCTCTATATCAGAACCCCCATTGGTTCTTGAAGAAAATCAAAATATCTGAAACTATAAAAGTTGCTTTTACGGACTGAATCAGGCCCTGCTGAACTGGTACAAGACACTCAGTAAATGGATCAAAAGTATAGGCTTTAAGGAGAGCAACTGTGATCCTTTTCAATCCCATCACAATGATGGAGTCACTTTTCTATCCTTTCATGTTGACAATTTAGTTGTTGTGGGGGAGGTGAATAAATTTAAGTCTCTCTTCCTAAACAAGTTCAAGGATTCATCAGCTCAAAAAGTGGATACATTTCTTGAAATGAAGGTTGAGAATGACAAGAATTCAATCAGTCTATCTCTCTTTAATTATATCCAAAAAGGAATTGAAGAGCTGAACCTCCTGAATGCAAAGCCTCTCTCCAATCCATGCTTTGCTGTTGCACATCTATTACCAACCACCAAAGAAGAGATTAAGCTATTCAAACTACTAAACATCAACTATCAATCACCAATTGGCAGACTCAACTTCATAGGAACATGAGCATGACCTGAAATTTGCTATGCCATTTCCAATTTGACAAGATTCTTTGAAAATCCTGGAATACTTCACTGGAATGAAGTCATTTGGGTGTGGCGTTATCTACTCAAGACCATCTACTAAAAACTGACTTTCAGGTCAAGAAACAATTCCAACCATGTTATTCACTAAAGAAACGCGACTTGCAAAAACAAACCTGAAACCTGTCATTCTCAAACTGGCTTCATTACTTTGTTCAAGGGATCCCCCGTTTATTGGAAAAGTTGGAGCCAGAGATGCATTCCTCTTTCTTCAAACCAAATCAGAGTGAAATTCACTCTCTTTCAGTCACCTCAAGGCTAGATGGTTGGATCATCTAATTTCCAAAGTGTGGAAAACTACCTTTGATCCCCTGATGCACCTAATTGACAACAAGGGCTTGAATGACAAAATTAAACAGTTTGGAACCAAATCACATGCAAAATAAATCAATATTAAGCTCAAAAGCTTGCAAAACAATGGTCAAAAAAAACTTATTCAAATCAAATTGATTTCATCTCAAGAAATGCTGGCTGATCCACTGACCAAATCAGCCAGTGTGATTTCCGTTTCTAAGCTGGCTAATTTTTTTGCTCTTGATTTATCACCACAGATAATGAGTTGAGTTGGTTTGTTGATTATTTTCTCTGGTTATTGTTTGACTGAAATTCATTCTCTTAGATCTCAAAGTTCTCTTTCAAACTCTTTCCTTCTTTCCTTGTGTGTTGTGAATATTGTCTCAAAATTTCTCTCTCTCTTGTGTTTTCTCCTTAAGCTCTTACTGTCAGATCATCTGGTCAGGCGCGCACCTGCAGAAGTGTCACAAGAAATTCACCAGCCTGGTACAGTCAACCAAAAGACCAGGATTCTTGAGAATACTCAACCAAGCACTTGAAGAACTGCTCTCAACCATTTGACTCAGAATCTCAGGAACCTCCTCCTCAATATTTGATATTCCATCTTTGACCAACTCAAACTTCCTCCAGCAGCCAACAGTTTGTACTGAAGTGTCAATCAACTCATTATCAATGTTGGCCTTCTTTCTTGTCCAAACCAGAAAAACAACTCAGGAAATCAAGATTTACTGAGAGACTCTGATTAGCGCTTAAGCTCATAGTGCACACAGTTCTACTTAGTTGTTTTAGAGGCCATAATCCTGCATGTAGAATTGTGATTTCTGTTTGTGTCTGACTCTTCTGTCTGAAGCTTGGTTGAATTTCTATTCTCAGCTCATATTTTAAGTTTTATTGATTTTTTTTCTTTGATTGAAATTTCAGCTTGGTCCAGGTTTTTCTACTCCTTCAATTCTTTTCAGGATTCAAAACTCCCCCCTGAATCAGAGGTTAGTGATAAGAAGTATGGAAGGAATTTACAAGTCTGAAATTCAATATCATGTTGACAGCATTGGTCAAGGTGTTGGAATTCATGGATTGGGAAGGAATGAGCATCCTGTTGATGATCTCATTTAACTAGTTGTCACTGAGCCTCTTTGTTTTATATAAATGTGTTTAGATTTAGAGCTAGTTCCAAACTTTATGATATTATCATCAAGGCCTTTCTTATTGATGAGATGAATTGGAAAGAAAATTTCTTCACATTAAATTTTTTTTGGCAGTTGATGAAGCTATCTAACCTCCAGATGAAAGGTGAGTAGTAAAACACATTCCAATTCCATCAAGGAATGAGTGATACATTGTTGTGGGAGACTTTCCCAAAACAGAGGGCTGCCTGTGAATGAGAATATCATGCCAATTTGAGACATTCTGATATCAGGATTGTCTCCCCAAGTGGTGTCACTGTAGCAAATTAGCCTATTTAAAAGTAAGTGGGTACCAAGATTCATACAGACATCCTTGGTTTTTGATAAATATTTACACATGTGAAAAATTTCCATCCCTTAAAGTTATCAAGGTTTTTCAGAGGATTTTTCAAAGCTAAATATGGTCTGTAAATCACATATGGGCCCCTGTGCAAGTTTGACTTTGCATGTGCCCAGCGGTGCTTGGATATGCACCCAAAGGGCTTGATTGGGTTGGGCTTGTGGGGTTGAAGACTTTGCGCCAATCAAAGCAGGTTTCACTTGACCAACCATCTGCTCTCCTCCCACTCTTTGAGCCATTTATTGCATTTTCATCTGTACTTGGATGACTTGAAAATGTAATTTTTTTTCTCTTTTTCTTATTCTGGTACATATGTGTTCATACTCATATTAATAGGGCCTATAAAATTCAAACAAACCGCACTTTTGTAATGGTGGGTTTCAACCCAAATCTGCCATTTCAAACCAGCTATTAAAAATCAAAAAACCCCACTTATTTGAGATCAGATGTGTCAAATTTACAATGAATAAGTGGGTTTTTTCAGGTTAAGTATATAAAGGCCTTTGTCAGCTCAACCACGCCTCATTCCACATCATCAACCCTTGTTTCAAACTCCAACCTCATTGGAAAAAATTCTACCTCCAACCCCATCCATAAATTTGATTCATTGCTCTCATCACTTCATCAATTGCATCTCTTGATTGCTATCATCATTGATTCCCAACTCTTGTCCCCTCATCAATTCATCACTCCCACCTTGCTTCATCACTCCCATCACTTTCTTTCTTTCATCACATCCATCCTCTCACATTGCTTCCTCACTTCATCCCTTCATCACTTCATCCCCCGTTTCATCAAATCCTAACTCTCATTTCTTTATTGCTTCATCACTTCATTGCTTTGTAACTTCATCCCTCTTACTCTTTTTAAATGGCCCCTCAGAAAAACTCCCCCAGCAAGTCAACTCAAACAAAGCAAACATCCCCCAGGAACTCAACATCCAAAAATCCACCCCCCCATCAGCTTCCAAAAGCTCAAGTTAGCTCAGGGAGCTGATCACATCATTCTTGTAAACTGTCTCAAAATTCCGTCCAACTATGATCATTGCTTTGGATCCAATAATGAAACACAATTTGGCCAACCTCCATCCTCTAAGGTTGATAGTTAAATCCTGATGGCCAATGAACTCAAGAATAAGACCAAAGGTAGGCTGGATCTTTCATCCAAACAGATGCCAGAGCAATTCAAAAACTATTTAGCCATGTAAAAAAATGCCCACTCCATGTCAATCTCCACTGGTTTGGCATCACCAACTCTCATAAAGCCCAAGTAATCACCTTGTTTGTTGATAATTTGGACTCCATTTGTCCTTTTTATGTTCATATGTATGGATGGAATATTTGTAAAGAAGGCTAACATAACCCTGTTAGCTTCTTTTGAGGCCCAAAAATCTGAATCTGTTGAAGCTGAGAGAATTGGCTGTGAATCCTCAGCCTGTCAATGATGATCCAGAAAAAACCTATGAGTGGACCCAATTGGATGTGGAGGATGATATTCCAACACAACCAGCTCCAATCATGTCTACATTGGCATTGACAAAACATTCCTTGGACTCCTCACTTCTTTCTTTGGATTTCTCTCTTCCTGGGGTGGAAAAACTTAACAAATTGGCCAATGAGGAGTGTTGAAATTTCTTTTAAATGAAAAGATGTAAGAACCAGACTACAAGAGTTGGATAAAATCAACAAATAAGATGAAACTCAGGGATAGGCGTAGCAAAGAAAGAATTACCCATCAATACTTTATGTGAGAACAGTATGACGGACTAGAAGAGGACTGAGGAGACGGGTTGGCTATGGGGTTTAGATCTTCACAGTCAAAATCAAAACAATGAGGAGATCAGAACCTGAAGATAGCTTTAGTCTGCTTACAGTCAAATATTTCTTAATCCTTGTCACCAAACAGGAGAATTCATCATTGGATGGTAGTGTTGAGCTTGCTTTGATGATTCAATGATTGGTAGTCTTACAGGGTTGAGGTTTGATAATCTTGATTGGCAGTCAATATTCTGTTCAGTTTGAAATAAAGAAAAAAAAGAAAGGACAAGAGAGAAGAAAGAAAATGAAAGAGAATGAAGTGAAATTGGAAAGAGAATGAAGTGTGACAATTCAGGAGTTTTGATGTTGTTTGTAGATGATGAGTGAGCAGTTGAGAGTGGTTGAGAGATTCAGAGAGAAGCGTCCGTGGTTCCACAGTCAGGTGAGACATGTCACAGGTAATTGGAATGCTCATGCACCTGGGCATGGATCAGAAGACCTGTCATTCCAAAAAGGATAAATATATTCATGTATTGCCACTACCAACAACTTCTGCTCAAGTAAGGAACCAAGTTCTTATCTCTTCTATCCGTTTAATACTGACTTTTTAGATTTTTTGAAAAACAGCCTCATCTGTTCCTGATTATCCCAAAACTCACGCCAATGGGACCTCCAACATAGCCTTCAAATGAGATTGACAACATTCCCACACAAAACTCCTCTTCAAAGGGAAAGGTAAAGGCCTCCAATTCCATCAACCTCAACTCTAATAGCCTTCAAAAGTGGAGAAACACTTCAAATTTTTCTGGCTTTGAGGATATCAAGGAGAAGTGAGATTCAAGTAAGCTCATTTATTGATTCTCCTTTCTTTCAAAATTATGTTCATTCCTATTCCTCTCCTCCAAAAAACAGTAAAATCACAAATTGAATTGGAAAAACTTCAATTTGAAAAGGAGAAGTGGCATTTTCAACTGGATATGTATTTTCAAAATGTAAAGATGAGAGTTTGAATCATCAAAAAAATTTGGGCCCTAAGGGGCAACTGAAACAGGCTGAGCTGCAATTTCAAAAAGCAGAAAAGCAGAAGGCTCAAAAGGAAGAGAGACTTGAAAAGGAGAGGGAAAGGCTAGCCAAGGAAAAAAAGATTGGTTATTGGTAGCCATGGAATGTATTGGTAGAAGTAGAAATGTGTATGAAATAAAGGAAATCACTCAAAAAATAAAAACAAAAAAATTATTTTTGATTGAAAAAACGTTGGAGAGTATTTTTAACACCACCAATGAACAACTAATTTTTGTTTTTATTACTATTTTTTTCCTAAGGTATATTTTGCCACTGGCCATGTTGTCGCTAGTGTTTTGAGTTTCTTTTTTAATTTGCATGCACATTGCCATCCTGGTATGAGTGGCAGACTCCACAGCAGGAAAGTTACAGTGCTTGTACTTTTTTTCTGCCCAAACTATTTTGAAAATTCCTTTTTGTTTGAAATCAATAGCAAAACCCAAGTCAGGGAACACAAATTGGCCATTGGATACTTGATATTCAACCTTGTTTTCTATGATTTGTCCATTTTATTTTTTGGTTGGGACCACCAGTAAAAATTAATTGGAGGGGACATCACCTTTGTCAATATGGGGAGCCTTTTAGAAAGATTCTGAGGTGAAGGTGATTTGAGGGTAGAAGTCAAAAGGAGTGAGGCCAGATCCAGATTCCAATGAGCAGAAGGAAGGGATATTTTTGTCCATCATATCTTCACAGTTGGAATCCAATACAAGTTTTTTAATTTTCAAAACATTTTGTCAAATATTTGAGAGACCTTGTCAGAACTAAGGTTCAAAAAATAATACTCTCTAGGGGAGGATTTGACAGCATCTTTCTTCAAATATTTTCCAAATAGTTCAGAAGTGTGCATTGATTTTTGCCATTGAATTGCCTGCATTTTCCCACCCCAAGGTTTTCAGGGACCCATGGTGTTGACAAAATTTTTGGATTTGTGAAGGAATGTGGTGACTGAGTTGATGCCCTTCTCCTCGTGCTCAGAGAGTTCATTCAAAGGGAAAAATTTTATGATTGCAAAAATAGCCTTAGAATCCAATTGATCTTGAAGATATAATTTTCCATAGCTGAAGAAATAGAATTCTTTGATCTTCTGTTTGGCCTGTTCCAACTCTTTGGGGGAGGTTTTTTCAATTTTCTGGACAATGGAAGGATACAGATCCAAAGGACGTAGTTTGCATGAAGACCAAACAACCTTTTCATTAATTTTTTCCTCATTCACTTCCAATGCAATTTCAGAATCCCTCATTTGAGCCCTCACTCTGTGGAAAGCCCTTTTATTTCAAAATCTCTGTATTTATTTCAAATTATCTCATTCCATCTTTTTCCCTCCCAACCAGATACTTTGATTGGGTTGAGGATCAAGCTTGAAATCAATTTTTTGTCTAACATTTTGAGTTGGGTGGGACAATAATGGGCCATCAAGAAAGAGTGGCCAAAAGGGTGGAATGAAGGGTTTCATTCCATGGAATGAAAAAAACCCTCAAAAAAATTTTCATTAGTCCGGTATAATCAACATAGATGATCAAAAAACATAGAAAATAACAAAACATTACTGATGAATTGTCCTAAAAAAACAATTCAAAAAAAGACAGTCAGTCCCCTTATTCATCATGAGGCAGGAGGATAAGCAGGGGTGGCTGATGGATCAATCAATTGATTGATTGATTGGTCAGGAGGATGAAGAAGATGAGTAGAAGGTGCAATAAATACCAATTGATTTTCAATTGATTGGTCAATTGATGGAAAATTGATTGACAAATTGATGCACCGTTGATCAACCAATTGATAGCAAATTGATTGGTTAATTGATGGAAAATTTATTGACCAATCAATTTGGGATTGATTGTTTGATTGATGGAAATTTGATTGGTCAATTTATTTTGCATCAATCAACCAATTGATTCCAAATTGACTGGTCAATTGATTTTGAATCAATTGCTTGATTGATAGCAAATCAATTGACCTATCAATTGGTCAACTGGGATGGAGGGAGAAGGAAATTTAAGGAGAAAGAGGAGGGGTTTAGATTACCTAGAGGAGTGAGAGAGAGGCAGGGGGGGTCCTAAACATGAAAAAAACTGACAATGAGCAACAGATGAGGAGGAGGAAGAGAGGTTTGGGGAGACCTTACCAGTGGTTATGACCAAAGGAGGAGGGGGGGCCTAAAGCAATGGAATGAGGAGGAGGTGGATGGTCAGTTGGATGGTGGATGTTGAGGTTTGGGGTGAATGGTGAGGTGGAGGTGGATGGTGAGGTGGAGGTGGATGGTGAGGTGTAGGAGGGGTTGGACAGGTGGGAGTGGACCAGTCAGTGGTTTGGATGTTTTTTTTATGGTTTTTTTCCAGTCCACCAAAAAAAAGAAAAGAAAAGAAAAGAAAAAATAAAATAAATGGGGTCAGCCTACCATTGTTTTTTGAACCAAAAAATTGAAAAATTCAGTGTGATTTACCTATTTCAAAACCAAATCTACTCATCCATTGTTTCTTGAACCAAAAAATTGAAAAATTCAGTGTGATTTACCTATTTCAAAACCAAATCTACTCATCCATTGTTTTTTGAACCAACAAATTGAAAAATTCAGTGTGATTTACCTATTTCAAAAACAAATCTAATCATCCAAGTGAGCAAGTGTGAGGTGTAAAATCTGCTCTCTCATGGCAGAAAATGAGGGACCAGATGAGACAGGGATGACTTGAGGAGGATCAGGAATATCATCTTAAAATATTTTTTCCCACTCATCTTTGATGTTGGCCAGAAGTTTTTGAAGGCTTACAAAAGTCATAATTCATTTGACGAGGATCTTCATGTCTTTTGAATTTTGAAGCTGTTTTTGCATTTCACGCAAGCCAGCCCATCTTACTTTCAGGATTCCTATGGCATTCTCCATCCAAACTTGGGATTGGTAAAGATGATAGTTGAAATCATTTTTGGCTTGATTGTTGGATGAAACATTGTGTTATGCTGGAACCAAATATTTCCCGCTAGCATAAGATTAATTGGCCAGAAGGTATTGATATTGGTCAAAGTAGTTCTTGGGTTTTTGGGAAATTGTGCATCCAATTGAAAAAATACAAATTGTGAAATGACATTTGAAGGTCAGGATGGAGGGATATTAAATTATTTTTTTTATCACAAACAAGTTGTAGTGACACAAATTATTGATAAAAAAATATAAAACATATTTTGTCAGTGTTTTATAAAAGTTTTTGGAAAAGAAATGAATAAATTGCCTTTTTTTTCAAATCAAAATAATGGTTGCCATCTAGCTTGGGTTTTTGACTCAAGGAGATAGTGGTTCCATCAACAAAACCAATGTAACTGGGAAATCCTTCAGCCTGCATTACTTGAGATATCTCCTTGTGTTCTTCTGTGGTTGGCAAAAAAAAAGACTGAGAAACAGAAAGATAGGATGGGAATCATGAATCTTTTTGTATATAATTCAATGGATCCATAACTTACTAAGAAAGGATTTTCTAATAAATCAATTGCTGCTCCATTTCCATTTGATCCCAATCTAAAAAGATCATCAGCCAGTTGTATGGCTGGATTGCATTGAGGATTCCAAGAGTTTTTCTGGAAGATGTGGTTGTCTTCAATCATCTCCAAAAGTTTCATGAATGAAGGCAAGAAATTTTGGAACAGTTGCTGGAAGCTTAAGTCAGGGAGGAGATGAAGCTTTTGCCTTTCATACATAGGGTTTTGGAGAGTGTGTCTTCTTGGAACCATGTATTGCTTTGCCAATAGAGAATTCAAGGCTAACCAAGTTGAGTTCAGTCATCTTTTTTGGGTTTTCAAATTGATTCTGGAAGGTTTGATTGGAAATGTTGAGAAAGATGGTGAAGTGATGTGGGTTGATGAGACAATTATGGGATGTGTATGAAGTGATGGAGATGTGAAGCAATGGAGATGTGAAGTGATGGAGATTAGATGTGTGTGATGTGATGGAGATAGCATTGGTATGGATTTGCTGAGGTGGAGGCCTGAATGGGTGTTTTGCATGAAATGGATTGCGGATGGATGATAATTGTGGGTTTGATTTTTGAAACCCAACCTTTTCATCAAACCCACCATTTTCAAATAAACCAGTTAGGGGTTATGTGTATTTCACAAACTCTCCATTAAAAATGATGGGTTTCTCATGGAAATTTTACTAAATTTGATACACCATTATATTATTGAACTGCTTGGGGACTCTAATTGGACTCTTAACACTAACAAAAAAGTTCAAGCTCCAATTTTTTTCAATGGAACCTCCATCATTAATTTTAGAATTGATCTTTTTGACGTTATGAGTTCTTCTCCCCTTTGCTCTAATTTATCTTTTCATTATGTTTCTAATTTTGAAGTCCAAAACATTATTCATAATTTACCTAAAAGCCAAGGTCCTGGAGTTGATATGATTACTAAAAAACTCAATAAAATTCTTATTGATGAATTAAAATTAATTCTTCCCTCCTTTTTTAAAAAAATCCTTTATTCTGGTCATTTCCCCACCCCCCCCCCTTGGCATGAAGCCATTAGCATTATTATCAAAAAAATCTGGAAAGGATGTTTATTCTAATCCAAATGCCTATTTAACTGTTGATTAACTCAATACTATTAGTAAATCTTTTGACAAAATTGTCAATAATTGCTTATCTTATTGGATTTATATCCATAATCCTGTAGCTTCTGGTCATATTGCGCGGTTGAAGGCCATAACATTCTGTTGAAGGCCGTAACATTTTTTATGCTAATTCAATTTTTTATTCCTGCATTCCAAAGAGCTGGAGAGAAAAAAAAATAGTCCTTGGCCTCTTTTTAAACTTTAAACCTGCGTATCCTTCAGTATCCAGAGAATGTCTTATCCATACCCTTCATTCCAAAATTTTCCCACTTAACTCATTAAAATTATTATTTCCTTTTTAAATTATATTTCCACTGTTATAAAATTAGATGGTTATGTTTCTGAAAGTTTTCATAAATGATGGCCTCCTTCAAGGTTCGTCTCATTTCTTTCACTCTTGATTTCCTTTACAATTCCTCTTTACTCATCCCCATTCCCTAAAAAAATCCAAAAATGAAATTTCTCTGAGGTGGTCCAACTTTAGGCTGTCGATTCTGCTAATTCCTGCATCCCCAATTTGAATAGGCTTGCTTACTTTTCTCTGGATTGGGAAGTAAAGAATGCTACTATTTTTGATCAAAATAAGACCAACATTATAGCTTTCAAACATAGAAATATTTCCACTCTTTCTTTTCTATCTCAGAATTATTCCATTCAATTACCCAGTAATATTAAATGGTTAGTTATTGATTTAGATTCTACAATCACTTATTGAAATCAAATTAAAACTATTAAAAATAATTTTAACTCTTGCTTTCATCAACTCTCTTGCACTATAATAACTATCTCTGGCATCAACACTCAACAGTCTTTTCAATTAGTTTTTGAATTTTCACAATCCCATCTTCTCTTTTGTATTGGTTCATGGTTTTCTATAAATAATTTCTCTACAGTTAAGAAATTACTATATAAATTATTTTTTTTCTGCTAGAATTATTTCAGCTATGCTTTTACAAACTCCTCTTCCTTTCCCTAAATTAGATATTGGTTTACTTTCATTTTTAAATCAACATTTCAAAATGACTCATAATTATTTTCATTTTTTCTCACAACTCCTAACTCTAATTGTATTAAGAATATTGTTCCTTTAGAATTATTAAAATCTGTTAGAAGTCATCCCAGTTCTATTCATTCACTTATTAATTGTAATTCCCTTTCAAATCTTTCTTCTCCTTCCTTTCCTCCAAATATTTTTTAACCTATTCTTTTATCTCCTTGGGTTTCTCCCTCTCTCATGGTCAAAACCACATTGAAAGAGAACTTAAGAGGGAGAAAAAGGATTAAAAGGGAACCAAAAAGGCCAAAGATAGTAAGTAATTTATTTTGGGAAGTGTTCATTTTTATGGTTTAATGAAATGATGGAAAAATGATTTTTGTGGTGCAAGAAATGCTCTTCATCTGAGTTTCATAGTTCAGAGGAAGAGAGTTAAATTGAATTAGGCTCCCTCCAATTTGAATCTTCTTCCCCTTCTGAGGGAGAGGAATACTAAGATGTGGAGAATTCAAGCAGGAGCTAATCTCTGGTGAGCATTCATTTCATTTATTTGATTAATAAAATCAACACTAAGATTTTTTTTGATCTTAGGAAAAAAAAATTAAATACCTCCATAAAATACCTGAGAACTTACATACCTTTTTGGGGGAGGTTTAGGATCTGGTTGGTGATGGGGATTGTGGATTAGAGTCATTTCTAAATAACATGGTTACAATGATTACGGTGTGTTCAAAGTATGAAAAGAAATGATTTAAACATTGAGGAAAAATAAGCAATGCCTTTCTAAGATCCTTGTAGGTAGCAAAGAGGTTGAAAAGAAAGAACAAAGGCCTGATTTTAATGACATCAATGAAAATATTCCCTCTTAAAAATGGCTTTCAAAGCTTAACAAGGGCCAATCAATAGCTGATATTTATTGAAGACCAATATGTTTCATTTTGTTGTATTCATGTTTTGATTATACTCCAATGAAAATGGGTGTAAAAGAGCAATCAGATGCTATTGTCATTTTCTTTTTCAACAAATATCACTTGTTTCATCTTGTACTAGAGGGAGAAATGATTCCAATCCTGCCCATTGTTTCCAAACCTGATTCTTTGACTTTTAAAAAGGCTTCCCTTTGGTTTGATCATATAAAAGAAAAACTTCAGTTTTATTCTAAGTTATGAGCATCATTTTAATTTTATCATTTTGGTTTGCTCTCTGATGCTGATCTTGCAATTCTATAAGCCTGCAGGGTTATCACATTTTAAAAATCATTATTTTTGGTTTTTTGAGTTAACATAATTACTTTGTGTGTTTTGAGTGAGATTTATTGGTAATTCAGTTCAACATGTGTTGGGCTGATTGCATCATGAGGAGTATTTTTACTTCTTGTGATGGTATCAGCTTAACACAAGTTGAACTTGTTTTTTTTTGGTTTTTTTACTAAAGGGACTTTCCATCAAGGTGGAGTTGATAGAAGTAGTTTTTGCTGTTTTTAATTTAGAGATAGTCCATTGAGGTGGGCTTGGTTCAAGTCCACCTCATTTCATCAGCTTGAAACAAGTTAAACCTGTATTTTTTTGGCATTTTTACTTTATGGCTGTTTGATAGACTTTCATTGTTTACTTAATTTTTGGTTTTTTCACTTTGGGGATGTTCCATAGAATTTTTTATTTTTTATTTATATGGGCAGCCCATTCATGACCCCTGAGTGGTTAAAATTTTGAAATTTCCATTCAATTTGTTTTTTCAACTTTTTTGATTTTTTTTTCTTTTTTTTCTTTTTTTAGTGTTTTTGTCTTGTTGTATTTTTGTTTGTTCAATATTCCATTTATTTACATTTATTTTAATTAATTTTTATTTGTAGTTATTTTTCTTTACTTTAATTTATTTATTTTATTTTATTTTAAATTTCTTGTCTTTTCTTCTCTTTATTTTTTTGGCTGATGGCAAAAATGGGTTGTGAGTGCCTTTCCACAACCAAAATGGGTTGGGAGTGGCTGTTCAAAATTTAAATCAGTTGTGCACCGCGTGGCCTGACCTGATTTGTGTTTTCAAAAAGACTTGTGGGTTTGCAAATTAAACATTGCCCATTTTTCATTTTTGTCATCTATTTTTATTTTTTACCTTTTTACCCAAACCCTTCTATTTTAGTTAAATTTACTTATATTTTCCTTTAATTCTATCTATATTTATAGAAAAATAGGTAAGTGATAACTGGAAGACCTTTTAAATATAAAGTATCAACTCTGTCTTTATATTTTAACAATTATCCATGTATTTTGATATCCTTATAGATCATTGGGGGAGGATCTATTTAGATTTCATCATCAAATTTATATTTTTATTCTCTGAACCAAATTAATGGATCTTCAATCTCTGGTGAAAGGTGATCACTTAACTATTTTTTATCAATTTCTAGCTTTGAATTGTTTTATTTTTTTTTCTCTCTTTTTCTTTCTTCTCTTTCATCACCAAAATTATTTTATACTATAAATAAATATTTAGCTTCTCATTTTTTTTCATAAATGAACCATGTACACAGTGTGTTTTCCTTCACTTCCAAATGTAGATTACTTATCTATTTTAAATTTTCCTGATGAAGTATTAATAAGTGGTTAGTGTCTAGTTAAGACACAATGACTTCCTATTAAACTGCCTCACCTGGTGAAGTATCAATAAGTTATTAGTTTCTAGTTAAGACACAATCACTTCCTATTGAACTGGATCCTAAGATTACAGATCCTCCATAAGAGCAAAAGAAGTGATGGATTGACATTAGTAACACAGTAGAGTTATACAATCAGATAATCAATAATAAAACAAAGACACTAACACCTGATGAAGTATTAATAAATGGTTAGTGTCTAGTTAAGACATTATAAATTCCTATTAAACTGCCTCCTAACTACAGTGAGAGTGAACCAAGTATAATAAAACTCAACATTAGGTACTTGAACAAACAATGTCAAGGAAAATAAAAGAAAATAAACTCACAATGACAGTTCCCCCATAAGAGCAAAAGAAGTGATGGGGAATCTGTCTTCATACGGGCAAGACAACAGCTTTATATATTTTAGACCAAAACTAGTATCTAACTAAAGGTAAGACAAAAATTGTGCACATGATGTCAAAGTGGTGTGAAGTCATGGGTTAGGCACATTAAACACGCGTGCTATGTAATGCAATGATCTCTTTGACTATGATGAAATAGTTTCTAGAGTCAGAGCATACGGAAAAGCTTGAGAATCACAAGCCTTGTTAGGCACTCACACCAACACCCCCCCACATCAAGTCAAAGAGATGAAGGATTTGATACCTATGAGATCATTTAGTTTAGTAAAATATCTTTTGTTCAAGGCTTTAGTGATTAGATCTGCCATCATGTCCCAAGTCAGGCAGTATTTGACCTTGACTTTTCCCACTTTAGCCAATTCTCGTATCCAGTGGTGTTGAATTTTGATGTGTTTTTTTCTGGCATGAAAGATTTACTTAGAACTAAGATGAATTGTGCTAATTTTATTACAATGAAAAATAATAGGAGTCAAAACAGTTATTTGCAGAAAGTCCAAGGAGTCTATCAACCAAACAGCTTCCTGACCAGCTTCAGTTGGGGATTTATATTTGGCTTCTGTTGAAATTAGAGAGACTGTTTGTTGTAACTTGGACTTCCAATTAATGGGAACATTGTGGAAAGTAAGAGAGAAATTCTGTCCTTGTTAACCTCAAATTCTGGAATTGATGGTCCTAGCGTCTGTAAGGATAAGGATTCTCCAGTAGAGAGAGAGAGAGAGAGAGAGAGAGAGAGAGAGAGAGAGAGAGAGAGAGAGAGAGAGAGAGAGAGAGAGAGAGAGAGAGAGAGAGAGAGAGAGAGAGAGAGAGAGAGAGAGAGAGAGAGAGAGAGAGAGAGAGAGAGAGAGATGAATTTCTTTTCCTTTCTGTATACTTTGCCCTATCCTTCCGTCCATCCATCCATCAATCCATTTATATATATATTAGTATGTATCACCAGGAAAAATCAGGAATCTCTGGCTGACCAGAGACTTTGCTCCACCATGATGGTTTCCCCAATTGCTCCACAGTTCATTATCAATTTCCAAAGAAAATGAACATGAATTTTTTTTTCTGGTAGAGTTCACAAAGATGAAAACACAGTTCATCCATAATTTCTTCTTAGTCTCCTCTTAAATTCTCTAAAAGTGACCAATAAATTCTCATTTGATTCTTCAAGTTTTCCACTGTGTTTCTGATTGGTTTCTGCAGCACTTATCAAAGGTTTCTTTTGATTTTCCATAATTTTCCCCCCAAGAATCCCCTTGATTTCTCCCTGTTTTCTCCTTGATTTTTTTCAGATTAATGTTTCATCCCTTTCATAGCTGTATGAGTTTCAAATAATTTAACCCAATTTAATCCCTTCCAAGTAAATATTTCTTCAATTAATCACCTTTTTTGTTCTTATTTTATTCATAAATTTTCAAAAAAATCACCTACCATTTAATATTTCCCAGAAACCATGAAAGTAATGGTTTCAATTGATAATTTAATATTGAAGATGAAATAGGTGAGATGAAATTTTTCTTGTATAAGGATAATGTGAAAAAGCTGAAATTATCTATCTCCCATGACCATTTTTCCAAACTATGTTTTAGCTTCTGCATACTGATTTTGGAAAAATTAATTAATTGAAAGCTGTTTGATTTCCAAAGATATCACCAAGCATTTATTTCAAAAAAAAATTGAAAATACACATTTTAAAAAGCATAATTTGACATTTGCATCCCAAAAAACCATATGAAATCCTTATATCACATTTTTTGTTGTCCATTTGATTATATTGAGATGTTTAAAATTACACAATGTCTGATAATCATAAGAAGTGCAACACTCTTGGGGATTGAATACAGGTCACAGAATTTCAAAGGAACTATTTTACCATTGTACCATAAGCTTTTTTTGTCTTGAATCAGAATGTATTGATATGATACATCTGCACTCCCATGTTCCAGCTATGCATAGGCTCACTCTCCTGCTTCTGCATACAGCCACATCTCAAAAGATAAATATCTACTGGGGTCACAATGGCATAAAACTTGAAGAATATTGTTTTATTACATGAACAGCCAAGTTCAAAGTAGCCCAACAAACTGGTAATAATGGCAGTGGATCATACATATTTCAGATCCACCATGAAAGAGCTTCCTCAAGTGTGCACATAAGCCAAAAAACTTGGACACACAGGGAAATTGTTGCTTGATCTTATTTTTTCTGCAACTCTGGCATATGGATTGATCAAGTGCTAGAAACCAGAAGCTGAAAATTTTCACAAAATTCACTAGAAAACATGGCACATGAAAATTATCTGTGTTGGGAATTGAGCTATTTATTTTGAAGTGCAGGTGAATTCATTGTTTTTTATCCCAATTTCACAGCTTGCATAAATCAACAAATTAATTATCCATAGTTTCATATTGATTATTCTAAAGAAAATAAATTTAATTTTGAAACATATTATGAATTTCTTCATGAAGTTTTATGTAGGTAGGGGTGCATGATGCATGACATTCATTTTTGTGTTGAAAATCAACTCAAATTTAGAGTAGAAATAGATGAGTTTTTTGCTTCCTTCCATTCTCTCAAACCTCCTCATTCCTCGAATGTACAACACCTAAGCTATTCATATCACAATGAATAATTTACTTCACCAAGAAATTGCAAGAAGCAGCTTAATATGAGCCAGAATCTTTGTGATTCACAAGTTTCATTTTTGAACAGGCTAAGATTTAGCATGCTCAAAAAAATTGATGGGCTTGACCCTGTTGATGAAAGAAGAACTGAAATTAAAAAGATCATAGGGGTGGGGGAGAAAACACACACACACACACACACACACACACACACACACACACACACACACACACACACACACACACACACACACACACACACACACACACACACACACACACACACACACACACACACACACACACACACACACACACACACACACACACACACACACACACACACACACACACACACACACACACACACACACACACACACACACACACACACACACACACACACACACACACACACACACACACACACACACACACACACACACACACACACACACACACACACACACACACACACACACACACACACACACACACACACACACACACACACACACACACACACACACACACACACACACACACACACACACACACACACACACACACACACACACACACACACACACACACACACACACACACACACACACACACACACACACACACACACACACACACACACACACACACACACACACACACACACACACACACACACACACACACACACACACACACACACACACACACACACACACACACACTAGATTCATAGTCTAATCCTAACATTAAATTTTGATTATTAATTCATTAAAATCTTTACTAGACTATTTACACTTGGTTATACTAATCCAAGGTTTTTGAATTTTGAATTTTAGGTTTATTAAAAAAAAGGAAAAAATAGGGTTTTTCAATGAGAAGATAGATAGATAGAGAGATTTATAGTGAGTGAGATTGTGTATGAAGAATCTTGAACCATTATTTGATCACTGAGAACTTTTGGATTATTAATATTAATATTAATATTAATATTTTTTTGTAGAATGGTGTTCATCATGAAGAAAAACCTTTCTTTTAATTATTGATTTATTTTTTATTTTTTTACTGGTTTATTTATTTATTTTTTAGATCCCTTTTATCATGACTTTTTTGGATTCAAAAAATATCAAAATCTAAAATTACAGCCACACTACCCAACCTACATACCCCAGCCAGCAACCAGCCAACCCAAACTTTTATTTTCTTTGATTGAGATTTAAAGGATCCAGTTCAATCAAGTAAATTGTGATCAATCTCAATCACTTCACTTAAAAAATTTTCAAAATAAAACTTTTGTTTCACAAAAAAAATATTAAAATTCAAAATTAATCTCCAAGTTTTTTTTTTTTTAGAATTGATCTTAAAGATTGTGATTAATTACATACCATCATTGATAAGAACACACAGGAATCAAGATCTACTCAAGTTGGCTTGACCCAGTGAATTGTGGGTGGCTGGATTTCTAAAGTTTCATCAGTTGTTCAAGGTCAGGGATTAATTGAGCTTGATCAACTAAGAAGAAAGCTCCCAAGGTATTTTGATTATTTGATGAGTTTTCTTGATTGATGGAATTTGTAGTAGTAGTAGTAGTAGTAGTAGTAGGAGTAGTAGTAGTAGTAGTAGTAGTAGTAGTAGTAGTAGTAGTAGTAGTAGTAGTAGTAGTAGTAGTAGTAGTAGTAGTAGTAGTAGTAGTAGTAGTAGTAGTAGTAGTAGTAGTAGTAGTAGTAGTAGTAGTAGTAGTAGTAGTAGTAGTAGTAGTAGTAGTAGTAGTAGTAGTAGTAGTAGTAGTAGTAGTTGGTGGAGGAGGAGGTAGTGGTGCTGGTGGATTGTTAGGAAATGAAAGATGATCTAAAACAGGACCCTTTTTTTGAATGACTTTATGTTTCATTCCAATTGCTTCTGAGAAGATCTCACAAGTTAAAGGATCAGCTTTGATAACCATTTGATTGGTTGTTGCAATTGTTGAAGAGTGAGTATGATTGGATAGGAATGATTTAGTTGAAAGATAAAAGTTTCTTAATTTTTTCAATAAAATTTGATTACAGAGTGGGTTTTCTTGAGTTTTTTCCTGTTTAATAATTTGGTTTTAGTTGAGATAATCAGATCATCTATGAGGTTTCAATTGGGTTTTGTGACCATGAGGTTATTCTGATGTGGGGTCATTGGTTTAGGTTGGATGGTTGTACTCTGATGATGATTATCAATTGATTGAAGAGTTTGAGGGTCTAATAGATTGGTTTGAGGGTCTGATTGAGACAATTCAAAGGTAATCCTATTAGTAGGTAGTGAATGATAGACTAAAACAACTTTGCTAGGTTTGATCAAAAAGGCATCTTATATATAATCCCCAGATTTCCAACCAATACTCTTGATCCAAGGCCTCCACTCTGTATGGCAAGTTAAATTGATGGCTTTTGATGCTGGGTTTCCATAAAATGGAAATAAACCTTGGGCTGTGTTATGCCCCCATAGAGAAAAATAAGCAAGGAAATTTATGGCACTCCAAATTTTACAACATTTATTTTAGTTGGCATCTTGTGGTGTTTCACTCTCTACAGGGGCATAACACTTCCTGTGATGCCTTGTTTCCAGAAACTAGGCATCAACTTGAAGCGGTGTTATTCCCTTGTAGAGCACGTCAAAACTAGACTATCTACAAGCCACATTATGCTGTTTCTTTTTCCTTCTTCACCCCATGGTTTCACTCTATGTGTCTAGTTAAATTTATGTTGATGCCTGGCTTCTGGAAACTGGACATCAACCTTGGGCAGTGTTATGCCCCCATAGAGCAAATAAGCAAGTAAATTTATGGCACTCCAAATTTTACAAGATTTATTTTAGTTGGCATCTTGTGGTGTTTCACTTTCTACGGGGGCATAACACTGCCTGTGATGCCCAGTTTCCAGAAATGGGGCATCACCTTGGAGCTTATGCCCTTATAGAGCATGTCAAAAATAGAATATCTACAAGACACATTATGCTGTTTCTTTTTCCTTCTTCACCCCATGCTTTCACTCTATGTGTATAATTAAATTTATGTTGATGCCCTTGAGTTTAGACCAATCTCTTGCAGCATTCAATAGAAATTCTTCTGAGTTTAACCTTTGATTGGATTGATAACCCATTGGGAGTCTCAATGGAACTTAACTATCTCAATTGTGGATTTTATTGGCATTAGCATGGACCAAGTGTTTCTTCTTTCCCTTCTTTCTGTTATTCTTCTTTTTTTTACCTTGGGATCAATCCAATGATGGATCACCAGTGAAGATTTTAGTGGAGTACTGGATGATTTATAATTGGAAAGATGAGTTAATGGGGGTGGTGGCTTGGAGGGAGGTGGTCATGATGTACCATGATCACTAGCAGTAGCAGCAGAAGCAGAAGAGGATCCTAAGCTGGAAAGAGAATTGGTGGATGTTGAGGGCTGGGCCACTCTCAGAATGGAGTTGGAGGGAGAAAGTTTCATTTGATCAGATAGTGGGACTTTGCTGAGTTGATTGAGGAAAGTCAAGGTTTGATGATCTTGACCGTGATTGGATGGAGATTTCTGATGATCTTGGCCTTGACATGGTGGTTATCTCATTGTTGAAAAAAATACAGACTATATTTCCTCCCCTCTCTCTTACTTCCATTTTGTTGTTTCTTTTTTTTTTTAAAAAAAAAAAAAACAATTCTTTTATTTTAAAAAAAAAACAATTCTTTTTTTTAAAAAAAAACAATTCTTTTTTTTTAAAAATAAAATAAAATAACTTCAGTCACCTTTGTCACCCTCCTTCCCTTCCCCAGTTTGCATCTCAAAAGAAATATTTTGCTTTATAATTTTTTTTATTTTTTCACCCTCCCTCCCCCCTGCTTTTTCTTTTTAGCATGCCACTTTTGAGTCACATAAAACTAGATCAGAATAGACTCAATACACCAAAAAACCTCACCAACCTCCCTCCCTTAATTCTATGCCACAAAAATTTCCAAACTTGAAATAATTCACAACATGATTCTTTGAGCCTTGGAAGATCATGATGTTACCATATTAAACCTCCTGGAATCCTCTTGGAAAAAGATACAGAAAAATGCACCAGACTCATCAGATAATGAATCAAATGATGATGAAGATGAAATTGGAAACAATGAAGATCCCAGTGAAAATAAAATTGATTCTAGAGAATTACATTAACTAAAAAGAGATTCCCAGCAAGATATTTTAAATATACAAAAATACAAAGTAAAAGCAAGAGAATAAAATCTGGCTCTAAATCTTTCAGAATCCATTGGGGCATATTCTTCATTCTCTTATTCAGATTATATGCATACCTGTTTCATTTTTGGAGCCAAGCACTAGTGATATCCCTGAGCAAAGCCCTCCAATTTTTTCAAAATTCAACTTTTATTCTGTTCTGCTGAACAAGAGCACCAAAAAACCTTGGAGCAGAAAGTCATGGAAGTCTCAAGGCTGCAGAGTGGTCTCTTCTTTATAAATTCTACATGCCCAATTTTATCATTGCCATGCAATTTGAAGAATGTCCATTCCCAGAAAAAGTTGATGAAAATTTCTTCCATTTAGTGAACTGTTTGACCATTGCCACTATTTCAAATACCAGCTCCCAAAATGGTTCTGATTTGACCAGGAACTGGAAGAAATATTGCCAACTTTGTAGGAAGCTCTTTCTGGAGCACAATCAAAAGCCAAATCATCATCTTGCATCTCACAACCTGAGCTTTTACAAAGGTGGGGGCCTGGCCCCACATGTGCTACCTGGGCTATGGGCGCTTGAATGGGCTATTTTCCAATTTTAACAGAAACTACTTTTTGGGTGTGTGAATTCCTTTAAATAAAAAATATACAGAATGCCAAAATGCCAACTATAATTTACATTAAACTTGGATGAAATACCACTTACTATAGTTCAAATGTTCTGCAGAATTAAAAATTTAAAGTCCCTGATCAACTCACCAGGTGGACCACAAGAGATAAATCAACTTTCAAGAATTCTTGAATCATCCACCAGGTCAAATTACCCTAACCTCAAATTCAATCCCCAAATTCAATCCTCTCAATGCAAATCAATAATCTTATCACCAATTCCTCAATTATCTTGGGAATTCCATCTCATCTACAAATTGTAAAGATTTCAATCAAATCAATAGTGCCAATGAACCAAACAATGTTACTCTCTCTCCATGGTGGACCTATCAGAATCATCACCATTGGAATAAAGTGGCATTATCAACAGAAAAATCAAATTCTGGAAACAGTACTGTGTGATATAATCTGGTTAAAGTCTCCTGCTTGGGTCAGTAAAAAACATATTCAGTGTGGTGGATCCATATGAGATTATACCAGTTTACTTCTTGGAAGTGACTCCATTTCAAATTGACATGAATTTTTTAGTTGATTGGAAGCATCTCAATTTTTGCAAGTTTAAACATGGGATTGAACAACAAATCATTTTTTGTGATGCTGTTGATTGCCAGTGTGCATATGTCTCTCAAAATGGAATAATACTAGTCACAAAATCATATCTTCTTGAAAGTGAAATTTAAAATTACGGAATATGCAAAGTGTTATGAATTTTTTGATCTTTTTTCTTTGAATTATTTTTGGAAAAAATTCCAGTTAAATTTATCAAGCATTACCTGTAGATAGAACAAAAATTTCATGAGAGAAGCAATTTTATGAATGATGGGGATAAATTTTGTTAAAAAAATGTTTTTATTTCATTTAAGAAAATTAGGAGAAATTTTGCTAATAGGTGGAAAAATGGGAACTTTTGGGAAATCAGGGAGAAATCAGGGAGAAATCAGAGAGGAAGAAATTTGAAACCACATGGAATCTGGGAGGAAGTGAAATATAAAACTTGGAGAATACCAATTGAATTCATAAGTAAGAAAAAAAGAAAAGAAGTAGAAAGCTAGGATATCAAAAGGGGAAACAGAATAGAATGAAATAAGAAAAAAATGTGAATAATTTGAGAAATTTTGAAGCAAGTAATTTTAAGCTGGGGGTAAGCTGTGTTTCCAAATGATGGAAAAATTCTAGAAATAAATTGGATTCAACCATCTCATCCAAAGGATGTGATGTCACTGGCTGACCAGATCCACCAGATTTTTCCTGGTGTATGAGCCCCTACAAGCTGGGGTTGAGAGCACGGACTTTATACCCACCCTCTCAACCCTATCCTAATTACAAGCCCAAAAACCAATAGAAAATAAACCCTAGAAACCAGAACCCTAGCCTAACCCTAACCCTTCCCCCTACAGCAACCACCCTCAAGCCCGCCTACCATTAAATACACCTGGTTTGTCCTTCTCATGACGCGGCCCTCCACCATGCCCTACTTGGAGCCCCCACGTTTTCTGTATCTGCCTGGCGTGCTGCGTGATTTCCTGCCCTGAAAGTTGGCCCATGCTTGCGTGCGCCCGCCCCGCTCTATCCTCCCAAACTAGCTGCCCTCAAACCTGATTGGGCTGGCTCTATTCTTGGGTCTCCAATGTCCAAGCAGGCCACAATGAGCGCGCCAACTCCAACGTCCAAGCGGGCGGCAATGAGCGTGCCAACTCCAATGTCTGAGCTGACTGCGGCACCATTCCCAATCCAAGACTATATAACAAAACCACATGGTTCATCATAGTAAAGATATAGCCAGTGGTAGATTTACAACAAGTTTTATCCCCAGACAAGTCAGCTTCAGTGTGGCCAAACAGAATGAACCAGCTTTGATGGGCGGTTAGTGAACTCAAGGGTAGAGAATATTCAATCCCAAAGTTGAGGGTTCCCCTAAGGTATTGAAATACATGGCATAGCCCCTTCCAATGCAAAATATTGGGTTTATCCATATATCTAGCTAGAATTCCTACAGCTTGACTTAGGTTGGGCCTAGTGCATTGGGCTAAATAGAGTAATGAACATACTCCACTTCAATACGCAAGTCATTTTTTGGTGAATTCTTCATGATCAGAATTGGAGGAGGGAAGCTACATTGTGGTAATGGGTAGAGGAGTTGATGCAGGTTTGACATCAATGTGTTCAAACGTTTTGAGAATTTGTTTTGCCATATGATGTTGATTTAAGGAATAGCTGGAGGAGGTTCTTTGAAGTTGAATACCCACTATGCTTTCTGCTTGACCAAGATCATCCATTTCCCATTTGGCACTTATTTGACATTTGACATCATCAATATACATTACCAGTAATAACCATGTTGTCCACATGGATGTACCACAGGCTGTATTTAGAATTGGAGATCCAAAGATATGGGCAGTCATCACAGGGGGATTGTTTAAATTCTATACTTGTTGGGAAGGAATTGATGCTGTTGTTCCACATCTTTGGGAACTTTTTAAGACCATAGATGGCTTTACTCAGTTTCCAGACCTTGTTTGTTCCTTCCTCAAAACCTTTTTGTTGTTAAATATAGATTTCTTCATCAACTGGGGCATTAAGGAAGGCGGTGACAGCATCCATCTGATTTATTTCCCATTGATGTAGAGCAGAAATTTCAATTATAAGGATTAGGGAAGTTGGCTTGCCAGTTGGAGAGAAAGTGTTATGGTGGTAAATACCCTCAACTTGATAGAATCCTTTAGCTACATATTTCAATTTCTTTTTAATAAAAATACCATTAGTTTCATGTTTCATTTTACATAACCATTTTGCTTTTATGACTTTATTATGAGTTGGGCAATCTAAAAGCATAAAGACTCCTCAGGGGATTGTGGAATTGATTTCCTTCTTGAAGGACTTCATCCAGTCAGCAGCATCGAGTCAATTCTTGGCGTCTTTGAAGGAAAGTTGGTCACAAACATGATAAATAAGAGAGTGGACTAAATATACATTCTTAAGGAAATTGTTTGAAACTTTGACAAGGTTGGAATAGTTTATTTGTGGTATATTTTGTAGTCAATTGTTTTGGGTGTAGGTGGAGGTGGTATTTGAAGGCAGATCTGGATATTGTGTAGGAGGAATCAAGCAGGCTTTGAATGTGGATAGTGGTGAGTTAGGCGGAACAGGTGATGAACCCAAATTGAGTATCAGAAATTGGTGGTTGTGTGCATTTGGATCAAGGTGAGACTCAGATGGAGGAGGAGAAATAGGGAAATGAGACATTTTTTTGGAAGGATCAGGTGAATTGAGTAGAGGAACTCTGTATTTATCAGACGTAATATTGTTGGGGTCAGATTTAAATGGGAATTCTGATTCTACAAAGGTCACATCACAAGTGACCTTGATGGATTCAGTGATGGGATCAAGAATCAGATAGGTATGGTTTTCTTCAGTGAATCCCATAAGAATACCTTCCTATGAGGTGGGAAAGAATTTATTGTCTCACGTTGGTTTCCTTATGTATGCATAGGCTTTGCATCCAAAAACTCTTATGTGATCAAGAGATGGTTTGTACCCATTCCATATCATGAAAATAGTGGTGGATATGACAGACATAGGTTGGTAGAAGAGTCTGTTTGTGATAAAGATTGAGGTGCAAATAGCTTCCCACCAGAATTGGGAAGTAGTTCTGCTATCTATCATGAGTGATCAAGCATGTTCAACAATAGTTTGATTTCCTTGTTTGGCTACTCAATTTTGTTCAGGAGTGTATTGTGCTATGGTACAAAGAGAGATGCCTAGAGTCATGAGATATTGAATGACCTTGTTATTATGAAACTTTCTGCATCCATCAAATGTGAAGGAAACAACCTTGTGGTTATTTCTTCTTTCATACAACGCAATATAACTTTTGATTGCATCAAGGACTTCATATTTTTTTTGGAGAATAGAGGATAGCCAGTCTTATAAAATGAGTATTCATTGGAAAAGAGAATGTAATATAAGTATTGGGAGCTGGTTTGAATAATCACACTTAGATCAACATGCAAATTTTCAAGTGGTTCATTACTCCTTTGTTGGGATAGTTTATGAGAACTGCGTGTCCCTTTTGACTTTAGGCATGTATTGCATGTAAGGGAATTTAAAGGCTCACATGAAAAGTATTTGAGTTTTATCATTTGATTTAGTGTTGAGATGTGAGGATGGGCTAGGAAGAAATGAAAAATCTTGGGTGATACTTTTTGAAATAGACTAGCATAGGTAGATGGGCTAACCTTGGGAGTGGCCGTGAATTCCATCAAATTATTCAAAAAATTTTCTTTTAGAATAACTTTGTCATTAATTTTTAGTTTTACGGTCGAGCCCTTCTTGATAATGTTAATGTCATATTGAAGAAGTATACATACAGCTATGAAATTCTTCAAGAGTTGTGGGACAAAAAGTGCATTTTAAAATTTGATTGGTTGATTCTTTTTCACCATGTATAATAGCGCATCCAACTCCTTCAATAGGTAGTGTTAGTCCACCACCAGCCAGCTTTAATTCTAGTCCATCAGTTTTGTCAGATAAATTTCTTTTGTCAAAATACTTGATGTTATTAAAAAAATTTTGTGTCGCTCCAGTATTGAATAAGAGGGAATTCTCTTGATTTCCACTTTTGCCATAATAACAAATGGGGTTACTTGGTTCAGGTGAGGTAAATACCACGGTCATGAGGTGAACATTAGGTTTGGTGGGTGGTTTAAGGGGATACCAATCAGGGATCTCTCCTCGCCATTCACCATTCCTGATCTTCTTCTCAATCCAGGCGCGACGACGAGTTTTTTTTTGAGCGTGGAATTGACTTTGAGTATGTGGACCTACACAATGCTCTTTAGTGCATTTTACACGACCAGAGCTGTTTTGATTTCAATTTGTTTCTGGTGTGTACAAGGTGGATGGATCAACAATGGAGGAGAATTTGTGTGTTTCAAGAAATTTGTGGCACACATTAGCATAAGTCAGGGGTTTCACAAAACATATAAGAGATTTTTTGTTGTGAGAGAACCTTGGATCAATGGATTTGAGGAAATTATATACAAGGGCAGAGTTTTTTTCAGTTTCTCCGCTAGCTTGCATGATCAGAGACTTTAGCAATTCAAACTGATCGAGATGGTCCCGCAAGGAAGTGGTAGATTGTTTTTTGAGTTGCCTGATTTGTTTTTGTAACTCAAACACGTTGTGGTGGGTGTTTCAAACATGGTATTCTTTTAGTGTGTTCCATATCTCTGTTGGACTTTGATATTTATAGGGAGTAGGGGTTTTCTGGAATTTTGAGTTGAGTCTGGTTGAATTTTTATTATCTATGTGACTAATGATCCAGGAACATAGTAGCCCTTTAATGGCTTGATGCTGAATTTGAGTGATTAATTCTGGGACATCTTCATGGTTAGTGAGGTATTGATCATAATCGATACCTTGGAGAGCAATATTGACTGCGTAGGCCCAGTTCGCGTAGTTAGAGTCATTAAATTTGACTGAAATGGATTTTTTTGATAAGAGATTGATGACCTCTTGGTTTGCAGTGTATTTAAGGCGGGCAATTTCAGGATCATGGTTGGAGTTTATGGTGGATTCCCTATAAAAGGGTCGGGTGGTGAGAGTTGGTTGGATGTTTGTTGTAGTGGTGGATTCAACAGGTATGGCAGTTGGAGCAGGGCTTGACGTGGGTGATCTTTGGACAGGCAACATTACAGATCTATTCTCTTGCTACAATGTAAATTTTCCTGATGAAGTATTTTTAAGAATGTGAAAATAACATGTGTCCTCTGTGAATTGAACCCAGGTCTCCCATGTGCATGGCAAGTGTACTACCAACTACACTAAGGACGCTTGCTTCCCAGTGGTCAAGATATGCTTTTAGAGGTCAATGACAATGTCACTTTGTGAAGACATATGATGACTGAGTAACCAACTACAAGCATGCAGGGACTGAGGTCCTGAAGACTGCATGAAAGCATTGATCATATCTCAACTGTATTGATAAGTGGTTAGTGTCTAGTTAAGACACAATCACTTCCTTTTAAACTGCCTCACCTGATGAAGTATTAATAAGGTGTTAGTGTCTAGTTAAGACTCAATCACTTCCTATTAAACTGCCTCCTAAGATGACAGATCCCCCATAAGAGCAAAAGAAGTGATGGATTGACATTAGTAACAGAGTAGAGTTATAGAATCAGATAATCAATAATACAACAAGTAAACTAACACCTGATGAAGTATTAATAAGTGGTTAGTGTCTAGTTAAGACATTATCAATTCCTATTAAACTGCCTCCTAACTACAGTTAGAGTGAACCAATTATAATAAAACTCAACATTAGGTACTTGAAGAAAAAGTTTTAAGGAAAATAAAATAAAATAAACTCACAATGACAGGTCCCCCATAAGAGCAAAAGAAGTGATGGGGAATCTGTCTTCATATGGGCAAGAAAACAGCTTTATATATTGTAGACCAACACTAAGATCTAACTACAGGTAAGACACATATTGTGCACATGGCATCAAAGTGGTGTGACGTCATGGGTTAGGCACAGTAAACATATCATGCGTGCTATGTAATGCAATGATCTCTTTGACAATGATGAAATAGTTCCTAGAGTCAGAGCGTATGGAAAAGCTTGAGGAGAACAAGCCTTGTTAGGCACTCACACCAACATCTATTCATTATTAGAGTATATTGCAATATGTGAAATCAAAAAAAAGGGAGGGGTGTTAAAAGTCAAACGCACAAGTCACTAATAGTAATACTAGGTCAACAGCATTACAGTCAATTCATAAAATCAAGTGAGGTGAATGATGTGATTACTTCAACGTCATCATTCATCACAATGACATCATAAAATATTAGTGACACAAAAACTAATATTTAAACCAGTCATTCTATGAACTCAGTAGTAGGTTCCCCATCGCTTCAATCAATATATTTGGGGAACCTGCCACTGTAAGCCTTTTTAACTACAAGAATAATCCTTCTTCTAAGTTTGCGATCTTAATCATTACAACATCCTTCTGATAGTCGCCAGGTGTCTAAGCTATAGGAATTGATATGATCTTAGAAGTCAAGTAAGATCGTCATCACTTTTGTTATTAATTCAGGCACAAAAGTTTTACAACTGAGTCAATCGAGTGTTTTTTTTTGTGGTTTTCTGGTTGTGTCTCGGGTGTTAGGAACTGAGGGGAAAAGTGAGCACCTTCGGTCGTTGGGAGTCGAAAGGGATCGACTGAAATGGTGCAGAGTAAGGGAGGGAAGTCGAGGAAAGAATTTGAAATGCTCACAGGACAGCAATACCTGTCTAATTAGTTGTCACAGCCTCGGGCTGCGGCTGGTGGTGAGTTAGCGCGCCGGGTTACTTGCGAACACATTCAGCCAAATGTCCCCGAACTACGGAGGGTGTAAGGTTTCAGTTGGAATTCGTAGTGTGCAATGCTACCAGCAAATTTGCATTAAAAAAAGGGGGGAGCGCAATGAATATGTTATCAGCTCCGACTACGGCCCTAAGTGTTTTAACTTATTTACTTCGCGAAGCGGGAAATCTACTTTACCTATTGATTCAAACGTGATTAATAGATGAACGGTGTCATGGATACCGGCGGTGGCTCATGACAAACCTAAGCGGCACTCTCAAGCATGGTTCTCAAGATTCCCTTCACCGTCAGGAAACACAAGGGCCCGGAGACACTACCTTAAAAAGAAAGACTCCCCAATCACTGCCCAGCGAAGAACCCACCCAAGTTCCATATTACGCATGGAACCCTCATACAAAAGAAAAAATCATAAAGTAATATCTTGGAAAGAAAAAAAACGTTCAAACCGTAACTGTCAGTTACGAAATGAGACAAAACATGAGCTCTGTGACTTTCCTGAAAGTGGCTACAGTCTATCTCGTTCCAATGATGCGTTTGCTACGGGTGTCAGCAGGCGTTCAGTTTCAATGTAAAGTTATAAACAATCTCCCGGAAGGTTGCCTTTGCGGGTCGAACGTTGGTATGGATGGATCCACGAAGAACGGTGAGTTTGTTCCTCCCTTTATGTTTCAATGTAACGGCGGTCAACTGCCATGTGAAACTTTTTTGGTTGAAGCTCTAACTTGTATCAATGTTGCTATGTTTTTGTTGGCCTGTTTTGGCATGCGTGAAACTGAAACATGCCAAAACCGATCATAGTTATAGCTGGCAGTGCAACAGTCGTCGTAGACCGCTCAAAGAAAAAAAGTACCAAGTGTGCATGTCCAGATTCTGTTAACAAGGCTGATACAAACATGGGCGCTTGCTGCAGTACTAGCTTTTCTTTGGTGTGTGGTCTCATACATGAAATTTTCTGCCATCCAAGATCCATTTCTTCGCACAATTTTCCTCCTCCTTGTGACAAACAATATCTGGTTTGAAGAAATGACTTCGATTTCACAAAACCAAAGAAGAATATTTCTTTCATGTAACATTTACCAAAAAATAATCACCTAAATCTTCATCAATTTTCAATCAAGGAACCAAATTTTTGCTTCAATTTTTGTAACTGCCTGTCTCACTTGGAGCTGATTGATGGGCTTCTTATAATATGAATTTTAGCAAAGCTCAATTCCAACTCAGATGTCCACATCAACTATTACAGCAAATTGTAACATCAAGGTATCAAATTAGGAATGAATTTGAATTCTTGGCAGGAATTGCATTTTCCTTTTTTTCTCTATTCTCTTTGGCCAATTTTGATTCAATGAAATATTAAGCCTGTTTCAAGATGTTCTACTTTGAAAGGAAGATTCTCCTCCTATCTTTTATTGAAGTGTGTGCTTACTTTGTATATTATACTTAGGATGTCTGCATGAAATCAAATTTTTATAAAAAAGTAACATGTTAATAGAGAGGTATTTCAGAATCTAAACAAAACAGAAACAAAAAAAAATATGCATAAAATCAATATTGGTTTTAGGATTTATCAGGGTAAGAAAATCCACCATTAGAAGAGAGAGTTTTCTGCAGACTAACTGTCAAGGCTGGGACACCTTTTAAATCAAAGAAACACTAATTGGTTTATCTATAAATGAGAAATCACATGGAGACGGTTTTGAAATATGAGGTCCGGAAAATATTGATGATTTTCCATCAAAAAGCCATAATATTCTCTACACTTTCAAATTTTCTTCATACAAAAACCCAAACACTATCAAACCACCCATGAAAAATTACACAAAACTTATGATCACCACACTTCCACATCATCAATTGATTTAATAAAAATAATTACTGTTAAAATTATCCTCAACATCTTGACATTGAAAAGGAGAAAAAAAATGAATAAAAATGACCATTTTTAGATATAATTTATACAAATGTAAACTGATGGAAAAAGTAGTTTTAGCCCAGTGTTGAAGGCATAAACTATGGTATAGTGGGTTAGCTGCAAAAAATAAGGTTTCACACTTGAATCCTATGCTATTAATTCTTTTCTAGAATGTTTTAAAGCTAAAGGAGCCTTTAAAAAAATACTTCTACTTTTTTTAATAAAAATTATTTAAGATTGTACAGATTTATAAAATATGTATCAATGGCGTTTTTGGAAATGTCAATGCAAATCTTGAAATTATAAAGGACTCAAAAATAGATATATCAAAAATTATAGAAAAATCTCAATAAATGTTGCACTGAGAGAAACCAGCCTTGAATGATAGTTGAAAAGGAAGCACTTATAGTATATCATCTAAGATTGGAATGGAAAATTTTCATTTATTAACCATTCCTTGTTTATTATTTCCTAAAAGTCATTTGAAAAATTTCAAACCCACCCTCCAATATTTAGTTGAATATAAAATCCAACATACCAAAAACATTTTATTATTTGACTGTGGTTTGTTCTTGGATTCATAATTGAAGCTCTTATACTTGAAAATTATGTCTTTAAAGAAGTAATTGGTAGGCAAACAAGCCATTTTATGATACTATGCACATTGGTAAGAAGCTTCAAAAACTCCTTCAATTTTGATTCCAGAAAAAATTGAGGATTATTTGGATCATTCACAAAGTTTTTCAATATTTTTTAGGAAAAAAAATCTTTTATTGTCAATCACAAAATTATCAAATAGATCCAGTTATTCAAATTGAATTTTTTACCTGCCATTTATTCTCCAATGGAAGTGGAGCACATATTTGTGGATTTCAAAATGCTTTCTTAATTTTATGTGGAAAAGTCTTCTAATATTACCAAATTTTAGCATAGATATTTTATATTTTTTTTAATTAATATCTGCCTTTTGTATAAATGCAGGTTTTCAGCCCAAATATGTTATTTCAAACACACTGTTTAAAATGCAAAAAACCCACTTATTTCAAATCAGGTATTTCAGACTTACCAGTTTAAAATTAATTATATAAAGTTAATCAAACCTCAAAAACATGTCAGGCCTCACCATCCACCCCTTTCTCCCCAAATGCACCCAAATGCAAACTCATCAGAGATATCCTCATCTTATCTACACAAACACCACTCCAACAGATTCAACCACCTGTATACCTCTCGAATCTCATCTCCACATGGTTAAATCACTATATCTGCGTACCACATTATTCTTTGGCCTATTTTCTGCCTTTGTAAAAAACTGCCTGCTACTCAAACTCAAAAAGCCACTTCAGTAAAGAAAAAATCTCCCAGAAACTCAACATCAGTTGATTCTCCTCCTCAATAAGCTTCAAAATCTTCAGGCCAAATAAAGAAAGCTTATCACACCATTCTTTTAAATTGAATGAAAATAACTGCTTACTAAAAGGCTTTCTATGAAACCAAAGATGACAGTTGAACTGGAAAAACTGAAGATTTTAATTTTTTGGTTATCTAATGGTGGAAAAGAATATAAATAATAAAAAAAACAGGGTAAATTTTCAATCAAAAGGGATGATTTGTGAATTCAAGAACTATTGGGAAAATTATGAGAAGTTAAACTCCTTATCAATCTTCCCTCCTTCAGAATAAATTATGGTGATAGATCAAAGGGGACAAGATTGTTGGTTTATAAATTGGACTTGCTCCAACCAACCTTCCCATTTATATCATGGCTTGGAACTGTAATGGGTTTAACAATAAATCAGCTGTGTGACCGGATCTGGCCCGCTGCACCAACATTGGGGTGTTTGTCATTGGAAAACATCTCCCAAAATCCTGGAAATATGAGCCAAAAATGGCTGGTTACAGGAAATACAACCATTCCGCAGGGAAAGGGTTTAGAGGGCTATGTATGTAAAGAGATAAAATTGAGGAAGATAGATTGCACAAATGAGAGCTAGAGACAACAACGGAAGAAAAGTAAGACTAGGCTGAGTGCAACAGAAGCAGGCCATGAGAAACAGAGAAAAAACATGCAGTCAAGACTGTGAGAGTCATAGTCAGAGGCAAGAGTTGGCGGAAGTCTGGTCAACTGAGGAGGTCTTGAGGTTGAGTTGAGAGTTGGGTAGAATGGACTGAGACAATATTGAAGGTGAGTTACCATGATCAAGGTAATGAAGAAAGTTGGAGATGAATCTCACCAGGCATCATTCACGGCAGGGAGGTGAGAGTTGATAGGAAGAAAGAATTGTGGTGGGAAGCAAGCAAAATGAAGAAAGAGATGGAAGAAGAGATTGAGGAAGGGATGAGAGATGGATCAAGGTTGATTTTATGGGCTGAAACCAGAGCTTTTATGATCATCTGATCTTCCCGTACTGGTCAGATCCAAGAAAGTTTTGTTGGTGTGGTAGGTTAGGGTGAACCGGAGAAGTGAGGTTCCCCAAGTGGCATAAAACTGGTGAGCTGTGAAATCTCAACACTCTCCATGCCTGGAGAGATGATAAGATGGCGTAATGAGGAATTGAAATGGAACAGCCAAAAGAAAGACAAGAGAAAGAAAAGGAAATGAAAGAAACCAAGGAATTTGTGGGGATCAGAATTATTCAGACACAACAGATGAAAAAGGCAACAGGAGATTTTTCAGGCTTGCAAGACCAGAACCCTTGGTGAGGGCGTCAGCAGGCATTTCCTCCAACTTGACTAACTTGACTTTGATGTTCCCCAAATTCAGCTCTTCCCTCATTCCTTTGGTTTTCAGGTCTAGGTGGCAAGTTTTTGAGTTGGACCCAAACTTTTCAAGCTTGTTGGTCAGTCCGCTGTTGTCAGCGTGAATGATGATGGGAGAGATCCCAGCTGAGAAGATTTTGCACGCCAGGGACATGATCCAAGTGGCTTCATGAAACGCATCAACAAAGGCATTGAGTTTGGCATTGGTGGAACTGTAAGTGATGTTTTTTTGTTTGCTGCTGTTCCACAAGACCACGCATCTGTAGACGGCACAAATATTCCCAGTTTGAGACCATTCTCTGTCAGGATCATCTGCCCAGGAAGCGTCAGAGTAGGCTGAGATCAGGGAGTCAGTATTGTCAACTCTCAGAAAAAGCTTGATGTCAGAAGGGACTTTCAGATATTTCCAGGTCTTTTTCAGTTCATTCCAGTGGGGCAGGCTGGGCTTGACATTGAATCTTGACAAGCTGGAAACCGCAAAACTTACGTTGGGCCTGGAGTAGCATGCAATGTGATTGAGTAGCCCAATGGCTGATTGGTAGTTGATGTTGAGGGCCGTGAACTGCTCAAACTCCTCATAGGTTGCCGGTTTGAGTTGTAAATTCTGGGTCAGAGGAGATTTGCTGGTTCTTGCATCCTCTAGGCCAAGTTCCTTGAGTCCAAGCTTGATGTGATTAGGTTGAATAAGTAGGATTTTTTTGTCTATCACCTCAATTTGCATTCCCAGGATGGTTTTTGGGTCCTTTGCAGTGGAACCCAAGAAGCAACTCATGAACTTCCTTTTGAAGTTTTTGCCCTCACCGACAAGAATCAAGTCATCCATGTTGAAGAAGAGCCAATATTTGCAATCATTGGACAGGTAAAGACATGGATTGCTTGCAGATTCTCTGAATCCTACTTCTTTGAACCAAGCCATGAGAGTTTCATACCAGTTCTTTGGAGCTTGTTTGAGACTGTAGAGAGATTCCCAGAGATTGAGGAATCAAGATTTTCTTTTGAAACCCTTTGGGATTTGGATAATGACCTCCTTGTTGATTGGTGAGTGCAGAAAAGCACTTTTGACATCAAACTGCCCGATTTTCAGCTTTGATTTGAGTGCATAGAGAAGTAGTAGGCATAAGGTTGAGGGTTTTCCCGTCAGTGAAAAAGTCTCTGAGTAGTCCAGTCCCTCAATTTAATTGAATCCTTGTACACACAACCAAGCTTTGTACCTGATCAAGCCTCCATGACATTTCTGTTTGATCTTGTAGATCCACGTCGTCTTGAGAGCATTCTTTGGCACAGAACCATTGTATTCTTCCCACACAAGAAGATTTTCAATTGAAGCCATCTTTTTGTCCATTGCCTTGGTCCATTCAAGGTACTTTTCACAGCCGAGAGCATCCTTGCACATCCTTGGCTTGTAGTAACAATAAAAGCCATATCTTTGAGGAGGCATGATCCGTGAGTGGTCTCTAAGGACCAAACCAGAGGGCACAACAACTTGCGGTTCTGTTTGCCTAGTCTCCTGAATTACCTTTGGACTTTTTGGCCCTGCAGGTGGGGATGAATTTGAATTGTCCAATGAATGAAAGACGGACTCTGCTTCACCCACTGAGCTGATTGAATTGTTGGATTGGTTGCAATAGCCGGTACACGGTACTTGAGGATCAAGGGGAGGTTCAGGAGCCAATTCCCGAGCTGGCGCTGGGTCACTGACATTTTTTTTGGAATCAATCTCAAAGTTCAGGCCAGTCATTCTTGGCGGAGGCATGCGGAGAAATCTGATGTGATTTGATGATACAACAGAACCATGCTTAGTCAGAATTTGATACAACAGAAGAAGCGGGTTGAAGCCTACTAATGTGCCCTCTTCACCCTTTGAATCAAACTTGGACCCCTTCTGTCTCTTATTGATGAGGTAGATTCAGGGGTTCCCAATTGGTTTCAGGAAAGAAGAAGGAAGAACTCAACAATACATCTTCATCCAAAGAGTCAAAGTCTCCCCTTTCAGGGGGATGTGGTTGAGCATGAGGAAGCATCCTTTGATTACTTTGTGCAAGATTGAGGGAGAAAGACGGCTGTCCTTGAGTGTAGCCCTGGTGGATTCAATGATGGTTTGGTTGGCTTTCTCAGCTCAATCTTTGTGCCCGGGATGATAAGGTTCCAAGACAATGTGGCTAATGTGCTGTTCCTCCAAGTAGGATGAAAATTTGGAATTGACAAATTCTGTCCCTCTGTCAGAGAAAACGTTGGAGGGGTATAACCCACAATGGTGATGCTCCTTCTTGAGCAGGCTGATAATTATTTTGGCATTCTTGTCCTTTGAAGTCATAGGGAAGGCGGAAAGATAGCCGCTGGCGTTTTCAACAAGAGAGAGGATGAATCTGTGGCCCCACTTGGAAGATGGTTGGATTGGTTCCATGAGATCCAGGTGTATCTGGTCAAAAACTTTGGAGGACCTTGTGGATGAGTGTTTGAAAGAGGCCTTTGTGATCTTTCTCTTAAAGCATTTGACACACTGAAACTTTTGCTTGATTTTGTTTGGAATGTGTTGGATGAGAGGACCAAGTCTTGAAAGCAACGCATGACCGTATTTTCTGTGGATCTTGAGTAAGGCCTCCTCCAATAGCAAGTTTAGAGAGTTGAAGAGAAACTTGGGAGAGAAAGATGGGCCATGAGAGGGATTTGGCAGATTTTAAAGGTTGTCCTTAATCACTCCTTTCAGAACAGATTTACCTGTGTGCAAGACCGTGAATTGTTTTTGGCTGGAGTTGATTGTGCACCCTTTGCCATTCAGGGCACCCACACTGATTAGGTTGATGGTCACATCTGGTATTTAGAATGCTTTTCTGAGCTGAAGGGTGAGATTGTTCCAGTGGAGTATTGCGGTTCCTTTCCCTTTGATTGGCAGACTGGATCCTTCCTTCCCCATTTTGATTGGATTTCCAGAGTAGGGTTTCATTTCACTGAAATATTGACTGTTGTTGAGCATGTGGACTGACGCTCTGCTTTCAAGAAAGAAGCACTGGTTTGGATTGCCATGTTTGATCCAAAGGTTGAGGAGAGCCAGGTAGTGAGCTGAATGAGATTTGACCTTGCCCTTTGATCCTCCCTTCTTTGTTTTCCATTTTTCCTGATTCTCTCTCCACCATTCTGGAGCCACTTCTGGATGGAGGTGCCAAAAGTCTCCAGCTGAGTTATTTTTTTCTTGACTGGGGTGATGATAACCTTCAACACATCTTTTTGTCTCATACCCCTTGCTTGAAAGTTGGCAAGAGGAGGTGGTTTTTCCCCAAAAAAGTGCAAAATCTCCTTTTCCTTTTGAGTTTGAGATAGAGGATTGAGCCGCGGATTTGTATTTTAGTTGATTCAGATGGTTCAGCACGTAATTGACCAAGAGTTCCTTATCTGAATGCATGATTTTCCTTTTGAAGTTGTCCATAGAGGAGAGAAACTTGAAGAGAATGAGATAAACCGCAATGTCATAGGGCAATTTGATTCCAACCTTGGCCGTCTTTTTGAGACAGACCTTCACTTGCTTGATGAAGTCAAAAATGTCTTTGGGATTGAAAAAGAGGTAAAGGAAACTGTTGAAGACCCTTGCATGATTTGAGGCCTGAGAGGAAGAAAACTTTTGAATGATGGCCTTTGATAGGAGTTTTTCTGAGTTCCTATTTTTGGCTGTGACAATGTTCTTGTGAGCAGTAGAGTCAATTTTAGAGATTATTAGAAGTTTTAGTTTGTTTTTGATAGCGGCATCCAAGACAGAGGTGTTTTTGTTCATGGCAGTTGGGCATCCTTGGACATTGAGTACAGCATCCATCTTATCTTGAAAGATGCCATAGTTTTTGTCTCTGAGTAGAGGGATTTTTTCAAGATCATTCTTGAGCATTTTTTGCCATAAGACATCCATAGTTCCCAGTTAGGATTCTCTCTCAGTTGGTATTTTGAAAATTGGTCAGGCTTGAGGAGATGCTTTTTGCTTTTAACCGTAAAGATATAAAATCAAGTAAGATAGATTGCACAACTGAGAGCTAGAGACAACAACAGAAGAAAAGTAAGACCAGGCTTAGAGAAACAGAAGCAGGCCATGAAAAACAGAGAAAAAACAGGCAGTCAAGACTTCAAGAGTCATAGTCAGAGGCAAGAGTTGGCGGAAGTCTGGTAAATTGAGGAGGTCTTGAGGTTGAGTTGAGAGTTGGGTAGAAGGGACTGAGACAATATTGAAGGTGAGTTACCATGATCAAGGTAATGAAGAAATTTGGAGATGGATCTAACCAGGAATCATTCAGGGCGAAGTGGTGAGAGTTGATAGGAAGAAAGAATTGTTGTGGGAAGCAAGCAAAATGAAGCAGGAGACAGAAGAATAGATTGAGGAAGGGATGAGAGATAGATCAAGGTTGATTTTATGGGCTGAAGCCAGAGCTTGTATGATTATCTGATCCTCTTGTACTGGTCAGATCCAAGCAAGTTTTTTGGTGTGGTAAGTTAGGGTGAACCGGGGAAGTGAGGTTCCCCAAGCGGCAAAAAAATGTTGAGCTGTGAAATCTCAACAGTATGCTAGTTGAGGATGACCTAGGGGCATATCAGAAAACCACCAAGAATCCCCACTTGATGCACCTTCTGGTGTTGGGACTGGACAATAAGTCACTGTGGCACATCATGGGGGTGTACCTACAATCTGGTAGCCAACATGGTCGCACTAGGCGTAAAAAACTCCTACCATTGTGTACCACCATCAACAGCCTTCTGGCTGCTGATCCACTCACAAAGATTTCCGTTGGAGGGGACTTTAACATGCCCTCCGGCTCCGTTGGAAAATTGGAATCTAAAAAGTCAGGGGGGCTGATGGGCCTGCAGGGAGCTACTGGGTCTAGTCTTTCTTGCTTTGCAAAGAAAATTTGTAAGGGTAGCAACCTTGAACATTGTCAGATTAATCTCCAATGCAAAGGGATGTGTACTAAATCAAGATTTTACAGAGATATGGCCAGGGCCTAATATGGCCTGAGTGACCATGCTGCTTCAGGCTTCAAACTACAAAGGGTTATTGGCCCCCCCATGGTGCTGAGCCCATGAAACTGACATGGGACAAGAAATTTCTCAAAGGAAACTACGTTGAGCTCCTAATGCATGACCATTGGGATGAATTCAATGAGACCCAGTCTCTTGATGACATGGCCAACCAATGGAATTATATCCTTCAGGGAGATTCTGCCAGCATAGAAATAAGGAGGCCTACTTCCAAAGGAAGGGCCACCCATCTTCCCAGGCTGGTGGCACGCTCTTTGCAACAAACAAGGAAGCTTAAGACAGAACATGCGGGTGTTCCTTGGAACTCTTTGACTGTTAAGCAGCAAATGAAGTATGAGTTTCTTATTGAACGCTCAGAAAGGAAGTCTGCTATGATTCAAAAGAAGCATGAGCAAGACTCCCAAAAACAAAGGTTGGAAAACCTGTCCAAGAATATGAGGGAGAATGAAGTGTTAGACTTCAATTGGAATCTAAAGGCTGACTTACCCAATTATAATTTTAAGCAAAAGAGCCAGAATGACCCCTTTTGGAGGAAAGATGGCCAACTCTGTATAACTAATGAGTAAATTTCAAAGGAAGAATTCTCCCACTTTAGCAAGTTAGTTAATGACTCCAATTTTCTATCCCAGAATTTTCAGACCTGAAAGGATCTGTAATTGGAGGATGATCCACTTGACTGGACTGAGGATTTCCTGTGGGCACCAGTCTCTCCTAAGGAGTTTCTGGATTCCTGTGCCAGGATAAACAAGAATGCAGCTCCAGGAATGGATTGATTTCAGGCCAATATTTTTAATTAAATATTGAAGCAAGAGTGTGGAAAGTGTGGAAACAAAGAGGGAGTTACTCCCCAAGTTATCCTCAAGTTCTGGAATCAACGGTCCTAGTTTCTGTAAGGATAAGGATGCTCCAGTAAAAAGAGAGAGAGAGAGAGAGAGAGACAGAGAGATAGATGAATTTCCTTTCCTTTCCGTATCCCTCACCGTATCCTTCCATCCATCCATCCATCAATCCATCAATCCCTTTCCATATCCCAAGATCTGATGATAAGATAAGATAATATCCTCCCCATAAAACCCGTAATTGAGATTGAGGTATTTAAGTACTTGCTCTCAACCCTAAGCTAAATAAAAGCTCAAACAGAAAGCCTAGCAAAGAAGAAAGAAAACCCTAAAAACCAGAACCCTAGCCTAACCCTAACCCTTTCCCATACTGCAACCACCCTCAAGCCCGCCTAGCCTTACACACACCCTGTTTGTCCTTCTCATGACGCGGCCCTCCACAGCGCCCTACCTGGAGCCCCCCGTGTTTCCCGTATCTGCCCGGCGCGCAGCGTGATTTCCTGCCCTGCGGGTTGGCCCGCTCCTATAGCCTTTCCCATAATGCAACCACCTTCAAGCCGGCCTACCGTTACACACACCCAGATTTTCCTCCTCATGACATGGCCCCCTGCCGGGCCCTACTTGTGTTGTCCATATCTGCCTGGAGCGCTGTGTGATTTCCAGCCCCGCGGGTTGGCCCGCGCTTGCGCGCGCCAAGCCGGCTCCTATAGCCTCCATTGCCCCTCTCTATCCTCTCAGAGTAGCCACCTGTGGTACGGTTCCTGATCCAAGGCTATATAACAACACCACAACAGTTATGTGGGTACAATAGTGCTCAAATGGTTCCTGCCAAACCCTTGCTGCGTGAGGCTTCCCCGCTACATCAATTCCAAATACGGGATATGAAATTGGACATTTTAACTGATGAACCTGACTACATCTTGTGGAAGGTCACTTTGAAAGAAGAAGATGGGTGTAAGGCTCATGAATGGAAAGTGTACCAAACTTTCAAGACAAAGGCGGGATCATTTTTTCAGCCAATGGACTATGTCTACAAAACAATCCCCACCAAAGATTTTAAGAGGCTGTACACTCAGGCAGGGAGGGCGGCTCTTTGTATTCTCAATGGATTTTTAATTCAAGAGAGGTGTGCAAAAAGGGACACTAACAATGTGGTTGTATCACTTAGCAAGCCTTATAAAGATCCCATGGATCTCAAAAATAAACAAGATATCATGCTATCTACTTCATTTCTAATGATGAAAATGACTTTCATTGAAGATAGGGTTATCAAGGCCCTCACATAACATGGATTCTTCACCAAATATCAAGGTGGTTTCTGAAAAAAGGAAAAGGGCATCTCCCAATTCCTCTGTCTAACTGAGGTAGTCAGGAAATGGGAAAATGTAGGAAAACCAACATTTTTCCTGTTTATTGACTTCAAAAAAGCATTTCCTAGTGTCCCCCATGAGGCCCTTTTGGCCAAGTTGAGGCATATTGAGCTCCCAGAGGTAATGATCAATTTCCTCAATAACATCTACAAAGCCAGCCAATTTTGGATGAGGGTTGGGAACACTCAGTCAACTGATTTTGGTATGGATGTAGGTACAAAAGAAGGTATCCCCTTATCTCCGCTAATTATTCTCATTTTTATGAATTATCTGCTGAAGCAGCTCCCAGTTGTTTAAATTCCTGGGTTGAAGGGGGATTCAGGTGAGGCATATGTTGATAAAGGGAAACTGTATGCAGATGATGCTGCGGTTTTCTTTGAAAAAATGGAAGACACAAAAAAAGGGTGTGAACCTATCACCTCCTGGGTGAATAAATGGGGAAAAATCAAGGTGGTTCATGATAAATGTGTGGTGGTGATGTATGGTAAGAAGGAACTTGAACTTAGGCAGGATTTCCTGAATAGATTTGGGGACCCATCTAAACACTCACAGGAAACTGAGAATCTCAGGCTCACAGATGGCTTTGTATACACCCAAACTTCCTATGTTTACCTAGGGATCATTATTTGTGATTCCCTTGGTATAGGATATCATGAAGAGGAACAGTATTCCAAACTTCTGAAAAAAAAATTTGCATGAGGGATGATCAATTCTCATGTTACCTTTGTAATAAGCAGGTACCATTGTATTTCAAGGCCTCCACTGTAAAACATATGTAATTGTGGCAGATCTATATGGATCAGAATGGTTTGCTCTGAAAAATAAGCAAATGGATCCGAGTCAAAAAGAGGTTGACAGAGATGTACAAATAATGCTCAAAATTGACAATAAAAGATGAAAATCTGTCAATAGAGAAGGTGTCTATTGGGAGCTGGAAATCCAGTTGTTCAAGGTTGCGTGTGCACAAGCAAGTCAGAAAATAATCTCAAAGGCCCCTTCTCTACAGACAGATGCAGATTTCCTCCTTAGTAATGGTACTCAGGGGGGCACCAAAAAGACCTGGGTGTCAAATACCCAGGCAATCATTTCCAAGAATATGAAATAATTTGAGTGTCAAAAGGATGACTCAAGCCAGAAGGATGATTCAATTCAAGTGGGTGATGTAACTCAGGTTGCTGAAAAACATCAAGAGATTGACACAAAGATTGCTCCTATGATCCCTTCAGGTATATCAAATAGACTGGAGAAATATCCCCCTACTATCAAGGGCAACTGTTGCACTTACTTAGGTAAGGAAGCCAATGTCCAAAGGATCATTAAGTAGAGATTACTTCTTTGTGAGGAAGAGTCTCAAATTTTATTTTGAGGCTTGTAACTCCTTACTTGGCTCATCAGTTGAATTATGAGGGGGGTCTTGGAGTCACTTGTGTGAACTCCCATATAGTAGGGAAGGACCAAGAATTTTAGCTGGAAGAACCCAAATGGGTTCCAGGATTTTTTTTTTGTGATTTTATTGATTGTTGGTTTTTTTTTGAATTTTTGGATATTTCAATTTTTTTTAATTTTTTCTTTTCTTTTTTTTTTTTTGGGTCTGGCATGGTGGAAAACCTAGCCTAAGGCTCTGTTCAGCTTCCACGTCTAACTTTAACTGCAAGTTACAGTTTGGGCGGTGGCCGCTAAACTTTCCTTGGTTGTGTAACTGTAACCGGGGACACCAAGGACAGTTACAAAAATCATGTTGGAAACCGCTGTAGCAAGGCTGTAACTCACTGCAGCGGTTGACAAAGCCCAATTTGCACAAGCCCTGGGCAATGGGAAGACCCACTCTTCCCAAAGGTATAAAAGGGTGGGGGCTCCCCACCATCTCCAATCTGCTTGGTAACTTCAAATTCTTTTTAAAAAATTCAAAATTTATCTGATGCCCTCTTCTTTTTTTGAAAAAAAAAATCAGAAATTATCTGATTTTCTCCTCAAAATAAAAAAGGGTGATGATAAATTCACGGCTACAGTCATTTGGGAGCCGTGTACATGGCTCCAGGCGTGTGGGAGCCATGTACATGGCTCCAGGCGTTTGGGAGCCGTGTACAGGGCTCCAGGCGTGTGGGAGCCATGTACATGGCTCCAGGCGTGTGGGAGCCGTGTACATGGCTCCAGGCGTGTGGTAGCCATGTACATGGCTCCAGGCGTGTGGGAGCCGTTTACATGGCTCCAGGCGTGTGGGAGCCATGTACATGGCTCCAGGCGTGTGGGAGCCATTTGGGCCCCTCAACGCATGGGGGCCCATACACTAATCAATATAATTTTTAACTTATTATTTATTATTTATTATTTATTATATATAATTTATTATTTATTATGATTTATTATTTATAATGATTTATTATTTATTACAATTTATTATTTATTATTTATTATTTATAACTTATTATATATAATTTATTATTTATAATTGATTATTTATAATTTATAATTTATAATTTATAATTTATAATTTATTATTCATTATTTATTATTTAGTGGAGGCTACACAAATTTATTTTAGTTGTTTAGCGTGCCGTACAACTCAAATGGGACGTGTAGCATGCCACACAGCCCATTTGAGTTGTGTAGCATGCCACACGGACCATTCAAGCCGTGTAGCATTCCACATGGCTCATTTGAGTCGTTTAGGGTGCCACATGGCCCATTGAGCCACGAATTTAACATTACCCAATAAAAAAACAATTAAAATAACAAATCCATTTTATATTGGATTAAAAATAATTTTATCACTAAAATTTTCATATTGGATTAAAAAGATTTTTATTTCAACAACTAAATCTTTTATTGATCAGTTTGTGGTTCAATCTCAAAAATAAATTTTTGACACTTTTTTCATTGATTTTCCTTATTAATTTTAAAATTTGGTTGATATAACCTATTATTTTTTACCTTTGGTACAATTTAAAAATAATTTTATTGCTACATCCAAATCCTTCCTTTAATGGTAATTTTGTGATTGAATCTTAATTTTTTGTTTTGAGACTTTGTCATTAATTTACTTATTATTTTTTTCTTTGGGACCGAAAAGGGGCATCACTAAATCATCCTCAGATTTATTGAAAGTCTAAAATAATCTTCTACTAAACTATATTCAAGTAATTTTTTGATTAATTGATTTATTGCTTTTTTCTTTCTTTTTGGATACTTGATTAAACTTGATTAAATATCTCTCATTATTTTCTTATCAGGAATTAGTTAGGTCTAAAATCTTTCTCCTCAGGAAAACCTTACCTTATTTAAAAAATGTTTAACTAACAATAAAACAACCCAAAAAATGAATCATCCTTGTACTACCCTTAAGATAGTGATGCACAATGTTCAAATCAAAATTACCAAAATTACTATGAACATTTGGATATCTCAAGAGATAATTCCAGAAGGGCTTTAATTTCTATTCAAAGATTCAAAACAATTCATACTGCCTATGAAGAACACTACATCCATTTCAGAATTCCACCGATTCCTAACCACACATCAATAATCTCTGGTGAAATATGGATGGAAATAATAATTGGTAATAGGAATCCCACAACTTTTGATGAAAATATGGGGATGAATTTTTGCACATTCTTCAAGCTCAAAGAAGCTTTGGGACTTCATGGTTGCTTCTATCTTGGAAAATGAGTCACCTCCAATGAAAAACTGGGTATTTTCTATCCTTCTTGGTTACTGGTAACTCCCATAGGATAATTCAAGAAAGATTTATACTTTCCGCTAATGCTATATCAAGATAATATTTCCATTAATTTAGTTTATTTGGTTTCACACTTTATCATTGAATTTTGTATTTTTTTTTATATATATATGGTGACCAAAAGGGTGGTCACAGATTTGATAAATAAAATTTCATCCAAAATTTAATTGATCAAAAAATTTATTTCATTTCACACTGGAAATCCTCCCACTCCTGAAGAGATCTCAAATTCATAGTTTTTCCCATATTTCAAGTACTGCATTGGGGCTTTTGATAAGTATCATATAATTGTAGATTTCAATGATCAGGATAAAGCCAGATACATTAATAGGAAGGGTTACACTTCTCAAAATTTTTTGGCTCTATGTTATTTCAATTTGAAATTTACATTTTTTATGCCTGGCTGGGAAGGAAGCTGTGCTGATGCCAAACTATGTGATCAAGCTAGGCGGAGGTTTCTCAGGATTAAAAAGGGTAAATTCTTGTTAGGGGATTCAGGATTTGCATTGAATGATTTTTGCTTGTTACCAGATAGGAATACCAGGTATCACCTGAAGGATTTGGAAACTCATGCTGATTTAAGGTATTCATTTAAATTCAATTTTATAAAATCAAAAATGATACTAATTTTGATTTTGTTTATTAGGTGATATTGGTTCCCAGGACAAAAAATTACCAAGAACTATTTAATCTGACGCATTCCAGTGCCAGGAATTTTATAAAAAGAATATTTGGAGTAGTTAAAAAAAGGTTTGCAGTGTTTTCCCAAAGGATGTATGTATCCTATCCAGATTCAGGTCAAGTTTGTTGTGGTGATTGTCCTCATACACAACTTAATCAGAAAGGAAGACCCCAACAACCTGGATGATCAAAAGGAACCAAATGATCAAAATGATGATGAGTTTTATGACATTCTATACACAGCATCCCAACCCTAATTGCATGCCACAGGGATAATTCAACAAGAATCATCAAGAGCTTCCAAACTCAGGGATCAAATTGCCCAACAATTGTGTTCTTACTATGTGAAGCTGATGGGGCATATACAAAGGCATAGTTATTCATTGAATGAAGCATATTAAATTCAATATATTTACTTCATTTACTTCACATTTGATATTTTATTACATGGTTCAATAATTTATTAAAAGACCATTCAATTAAACCAACAATTATATATAAATTTGGGATATTTTTTAATCAATTTTAATCAAGTGAAATTTTTGGAGACAGATTAAAAATAAATAATTAAATTAAAAATTGTTCAATAATTTCCAAAAGACAATCAATTAAAAAAACTATATATAATGAAAATCTTGGCATGCAATTTCAGTGTTTCAGTGCTGGGTAGCATTCAATAACTGATGGTAAACCATTTCATCAGGTTCAAATGAAATAATCATTTCAGGTTTATTTTCAACGACTACCCATGTTGAAATTCTGGATCAAAAAATTTCAGATTCAAAATATAACTGCACATGGTGAAAGATTGATCTTCAAAGACTAATGTTTTTAATTTTATGAACTTGTGATTATTTGGTTCTGAGGAGAATTTTTGGAAGGAATGATGAATTGAGGAAATCTTGGTGGTATAAATTTTGAGTGAAATCCTCAAGATAACCATGGCTTGAGTGAATAGCCATGATATTATATTCCTCATTCCCAGGCACTATTTTTTTAATTTTTTGGGCACTATTTTGTCAATATTTTTTCAATTAAATGGATTAATATTTCAATAATCAGATGGATTAATATTTTAATAATCAGATGTTAATCAGTTGGATCAATATGTTTTTAATCAGATCAATTAATATTCTTTTACAAAAATTATTTCATAAATACTCGGATACTAGTACACATTTTATATTTCATTAAACAGAATAATTTCTCTCAAAAAATAATTTTTCTACTCATACTTCCACCACACTCCACCACTTCTCAACTTCCTCTCAACACCACCAGAACTCAACTTCCTCTTCTCATAATTTCTCATCTCCTAAACCGCTGCTGAAACTTTTCAACTTGGCTCCCGGTGTGGAAATCCCAAATCTGAAGCCTCAACCTAGACTCCTAATCCTGCTCCCTGGCCACTTCCTCTCCATAAACTTCTCCTCATTCTCTTCCCGCTCCAACCTCTCCTCAGCTCTCACCCATCCTCATTCCTATCCAATCTCATTCTTCTATCCTCTCCTTGACAACTACTCTCAACCACTCTCTCAGCTCCACTTCCATATCCACCTTCACTACACTCTTCCCCTCCACTTGCTATCCTCCTTGATTGAGCTCAGCTGCCCATCATTCAAATCCACCAATCTCAACGCTCTCACTCAAATTCAATCCTCCTCAAGCTCAAATCCACAATCTTCAAGTTGATCAGATTTGATTTTTCTGCTGTCAAACTCTCCTCTTGAATCTCACTAAACTTGTCCTTGTTACAACCGCAGATCCTTCTTCCTCCATTTGTTTCCTTTTTATTTTTTCTTTTTTTTGTTTCTGCCTTTTTTTCTTACTACCGGCTTCTGTCTCAACTCAGAAGAAGGTGCTTTGGGTAAGACTTTGATTCCTGCTATTTTTCCTTCCTCAGTTACACTCATTTTGTGTCTCTCCATGTTATCCTTGGTCCATTGGTCTTTGTTTGCAATTAAATCTCAAGAAATCTTGAGATTTAATTGACAATAAAGCTTAATACCTCTCAACACCACCAGATCTAAACTTCCTCTCAACTTAGGAATAATCACTATAGATGAGCAATTAAAAATCCAAAGTGATAATAAAAAAGTGCCATTTAAAAAAGCAAAAATATGATACTCATTTTTTTTTTAAAAAAAAAGAAATAAATAAAAAACTCACTGCATTGAACCAACTGCAACAGGTTTTTGCATCCTTTGGCTTGGAGCCATTGCTAATCTTGGAACCCACAAGTTCTTCTGCAGCTGCATTCCAAGCCATCTCCTTGAAGCTGTTGATCATGCTAGGAGCCATCCATTTCTCCTCCTTGAGGATTTTGATCAATATGCAGTTGTCAGCTTTGGACCACATCAAAGACTTTTGCACAAAATTGGGGCCAGGAGTCAAATCAGGGGTTGAGATGAGGTATTGGGCGGCTGGATTGGACGGTGGGAGGGAAATTTTCATGGAAATAATTTGTGGGGTGGTGATGGAGGAAGGGGGGGGCTGGGGGGGCTTGTTGTGGTAATGGTGGTATTTGGTGGTGGTGGAGGTGGATGTTTAGATGAGTCCAAACCATGGACTTGGAACAATTTCCATGAAAATCCAGAAATTTACAGCAATTTACAAAGTAAAATACGTTTTACTTTCTGAGCCAAGGTCTTGGTGGGGGTGTGCTTTCCTCAAAGTTACACTCCATGGAGTTGGGGGAGTTTACACTTGTTTGCCAACCCCCCATTTTACTGTGTGTAACTCTAACCCCCCTGAAACTACCTGTAACTTCTAATTGGTGTGCTGGAGGGATTTACAGTTACACATACACCATGCTTCCAAACTCCACCTAAGTGGTCCACCATTCCAGGATGGCATTGAGATTTTTTCATTTTTTTTTTTTTGATTTTTTATTTTTGAATTTTTTGAATTTTTCCTTTTTTTTTAATATTTTGTTTTTTTAATTTTAATTTGAATTATTTTTTCTTTCAATAAAAATGGTGGAAAAATTGGGCCAAGTTTTCCACCTCCCTTCAGGAATTCTTTGCATGCCTCCCTTATGGGCAGGAGGAGCCAGACAGGGGTCATTCTTGCCACAACCAACTGTCAGGTTGATGGACAACTTTGGAAAAGTTGTTGACTTTCCTAGAAATAAGAGGATTAACAAAAATGAGGGGGGTTAAATCGAAGAAAATTGGAGAAAGAAAAAAGACAAAAGAAAAAAGAAAAAAGAAAATCTAAAAAAATCCAAATGCCTTTGGGGGTTGGACAACTTTGCCTACATAATTTTTGCACTATGTTAATGGAGAAGTCAAGAGTTATAATTAAAATAAAAAAAAAAACAAAATATTCAAAAAAAATCAAAAGAAATCAAAAAACCCCCAAAAAACACAAAAAAAAAACACAAAAAAAAACACAAAAAAACCACAAAAAAAAGGAAAAAAAATCAAAAGAAATCCTGAAAAATATTTTTTTTCTTCCCATTGAAATTTTTAGTCCTGCCCTACTGTATAGGAGTGCACACCAGTGCACTGAGTATCAAAAATTTAATGTTGTCTTTCACAAACATGGTTTGTAGGTAGGATGATCTTGTGTTTGAGGAGAGATATCAAAATTCTAAAAGGAGTCTTTTGAGTATTCCACCCAAATCCAAAAATACAAAAAAATAAAATAAAATAAAATAAAATAAAAAACCCCAAAAAATTAAAAATTTAAAAAAAAAAAACAAGAGCATTATTTTTCTCATGACCCTTACTCTTAAATACATGAGTGATTTATGCTCACAGGACATAATGCATGCACAGGCATTTCCTTGTTCTGGGGGGGTTAAATATACTGGTGTTTTGAATGTAACCAAGGTGGGGGGGACCACTGGTTGGTTCTACCAGCTGAAATTGTTTGTCCTTCCCTACTATTTAGGATTGCACACCAGTGAAGTGAGTACCCTCAAATTTACTGTTTGATGATGCTTCACAAACACAGTTTGTAGTGAGGATGAGATATTGTTCAAAGAGAAACATCAAAATTCTAGAAAATGCTTCAATCTCACCAAAATAAACTTTTAAAATAAAAAAAAACTTTCATTGTTGTTAAAAGAAATTGACCATTAAAATAAAATAAAAATGGGATGGAAAGAAATTTTAAGAACTACAAAAAAAATCAAAGGAAAATAAGTGAACCCTAAATGAGAAAAAAACCAAGCATAAAAGAACAGTAATTATTTTTGAGACCCCCTGGCCAGTTTCAATAAATCATTTAGGTACTGGGGCTGCTTGCATGTTCTTTTTATCTTTTGGTTTTGATATTTCCAAGAAAAAAAAACATGAAAAATTATAAAAGCAATTCCAAAACCAATTTTTTTGTATGATAAAGCCCTTTCAGTATTTTCAATGAAATATTAATTATATTTTACTTAAATATTTTTTATTTTATTAATAATATTTCACAAAAAAGAGATTTCAAAATATAGAACACCCAATTTACCACCCCTTTTACTTGAAATTATTTTGAAGGTGATAAATATTTCATGGGTTAAAAGCTTTGATTAAAGTGAAAAATATTTTCTCAAAATCTTTTAATTATGTTCTGAATACTTGAAAAGAAATAAAATTTGATTTCTAATGCTAAAAAAAAAATATTGAAAAGGACATAATTTCAAATTCATTTTACATTGAATCAAATCTTAAGAAGCCTGTAATACATCAACAAAATGCCAAGAAGATATTTTAAAGATTTTGAATTGATTGTAAACAATTCCAAGTCTTTGAAGCACCAAAAAAAATTAAATTAGAAGTAAATGGAAAAGTCCCAAAAATGCATTTAGACTCATTTTTTTTTATTTTATTTTGAATGGATTTTGAAGGTCTCAAAATTATTTCAAAATTCTGAATGATTATTCTTAAGGGCTTTGCATAATAATCTACAAGGCTGCAGTGCTAAAAATTTCACAAAAAAAAATCCTTGAAATGCCTATGTTTCCAAGGAAATTTCTGTGTGTGAAGAACATCAGGAGAATGTAAAATATCTCTTTATTTAAGCGTAAGGGTTGTGAAAAAAAATGGCCAGAATCAAAAAAAAATCAAAATCAAAAGCATTGAAAAAAATCAAAAACTATCAATAAAATAAGCAAAGGGATCAATCAAAAACATAAAAATTAAAATTAAAAATCATAATTAAAATGAAAACAGGAATAAAAAAATTGAATTTTCATGTGTTGATTTAAAGCTCAATTCAAAAAAAAAAAAGAGTAAAAGTAACTTTGGTTCAAAGTATAATTATTCATCATAGTGTTGATTAGTTTTCGAATTTGGGTTTTGGATCTGAGGGGATCCAGCCCATTTTTTTTGCAATTTTTTAAAGATTAAGTTCCAAATGTTTCTTTTTCAAAAATCAGATTGGTACAGCAACTGGGATGAAATTTATTCTTGAAGGAGAAATCAAAAACCAAAAATCTATTCTTTAAATAATAATTTAATTTCCTTTTTTCAAATGAATTGATAATATGTAGTTATGAATTGTGATGCAAATCCAACAAAATTTTCATGCAACACAGGTCTGAACCAAATTTCTTGACATTTTTAAAAAAATATGACATTAAGAATAAATACATAAATTCCTAATTATTCTTGTTATGAAAGACTTTTAAATTCAATTCACTCATTACATAAATACTGTGCAGCAATATTCTGAGACCATCCCGCAATCAATTTTATTTTTGACTCCAAAACCCCAACAAAGTCAAAACAGGTTTCACTCACCATCCTGGGCGCTACACCTGATGGCAGTTGCACCCATTTTTTTCATGGTGAATAGGCTTGGAAAATCATGTTGGCGGATTCCCTACTCTGGAGTAGAAAATTCAAATGCTCAGCATTTTTGTGGGGCATTTTTCCGCAGCACAATTGCAAGACTGACCCGTAGTCTTGCCTTTTGCAGAACAATGGTTGAGTACTTATGTGTTTCAGATGAAAATTGTGGTTGACAAACACTTTTCTTCCTTAATTATGGATTTAGGGGCGGAGAATGCAGAAGCAAGTGATGGGAGCTATGTAGTATCCAAGATTTGACTATGGGGAATGCTCTGAGATTATGGAGGATATTTAATTGCTGGGAAAATCTAAAACTAAAGTCAAGGAGGTGGCATGCAAATTTTTGGGGCTCTGTAAGGAAGATTGACAGGGATCTTTTTTGATGTTGTATGCAGGATCAAGGGCGATCTTCTCAGGAATATCAACAGGGATCTGTTGTTAGTTATGCATTGGGGCAAATTGACTGGTAGGGTTATTGGAGATTTCAAAAGTATCACTGAATCTATTTTATGTGGAAAGATCAGCTAGGAAAATCAGGACTAATAGCAATCCAGGTCATTGTGGAGTGCATGGGAGGCGGTATGGAGGGAAAGTCATTCTTTTGTTTTCTTCTTTTGTTTTGGAGTAGTAATTTTGGGTTGTAAATAAAAGGGTAATTTTTCTTTTCAGGGAATATTATCTTATCATTGAATCATCAGATTGTCACAGTGTTATTTATCATTGGAGTCTCTTTGTTGCCTATTATTTTGCCTTCTTGAAGTAACTTTGAGTCTTAGTGGAGAATAGTTCAAGTATGGAGCTTGTTGTGGAGTCAATTTTGTTTATCACTGTTCTTTTATTGTTTTTTAGCTGTTATTTCATTGTTTTCTAGCTTTAAAGGAGTTTCTGACAAGAGCAGAGGTCATTTCACAAACAGCAGAGAGGAAATTTGGGTGTCTTCAAACTGTTGTGTTTTGTGTTTATTATCTCTTGTGGAAGTGTATTCTTTCTGTTATTTAGAGCAGAAAAGGATTTTAAATCAAAGGATTAGTTAATTATCTGATACCAGGGCGGGATTGTTGCGGGTATTTGGCAGGTACAAACAATCCTTTTCCACATTGATCAGGAAAAGTTTTGGGTTTGGCTTGTTCTGTGACAATTGTTGGGTTTTATGCCTTTCAACAGAAAGACTCCAGAGTCTTGGTGGCTCCTCATGGAATTCATTAGTGTTTATGAATATGGCTCCATGTTGCAAGGTCATGGGTTAGTACCACCAGCCATCCACACTTTGGGACCAAGTGCCCCAACCTGGGGGTACTGTCACACAGTGGTATGTGACACCATGATAACTGCAAAAGGACTGGGCTTTCATCCAGTCTCAAAGCCTTTTGTTAATGCCTTGCCTCTCAGTTTTTTCACTGTTGTGGGAGGTATGACAGATTCTTATAAAGTGATAAGAAATTTATTTATGGCCTTGGTCTGATGGTGTTATTGTTGATTCATTACCCTTATTGTTGTTCTCATTGAAGGTAAATCATCAGGAACCCCACCTTTGATCTGAAACCCTTCAACTGTGAACCACTGAAGGTAAACTTTGATTAATTTTTAAAATAATTAAGTTATCCCCTTCCTGCCTTGGCTTTTGTTCTTTTTTTACTGGCCATTTTCACTTTTTAGTGGGTAATACTTCCTTCTTGTTAAGTCAAAATTTTCCCATCTTACAGGTTACAAGGTCCAAATTTGATCTCCTGAAGAGAGTTTTTAATGACCCCCAGTCTGTATAAAATTTGTATCCTCTTTTAAATATTATTTATTCATTATATTGGAAACAATTTAAACAAACCATATAAGAGTTGCACTATTTACCAATCATATTTATCCTTTTGGAGATTGGTCTGTGTTAATTCTTAAGAATATTATTATTCTTGCACTTCATCACTCTCTGTAGATAAAGGACTGCAATTTTCCTGGTATCAGAGAGCTGAGAGCATAGGTATGCAGATTGGAGATGAATGGTGTTGTGCTATATTGAAAAGTGGTTCAATAGTTTAAAATCTTGCATCAAGATTGGTGAAGGATGCAGAGCTAGTTTGAAAAAAAATGCAAACATTGGTTTATGAACCTTGAGAGAATTTTAGTGAATATTGGAAGGGGTAGTGGAGAGGGAATTGAAAGATTTTTCAAAGTTAATGGTTCCACCATCATACCTAGTGGTGAATGGTTCCAAGGTAATACTTGGTAGACCTTTCCTTTTTGCTTTCCACACTTTTATGGGGTTCTGCATGGATACACCATAGGAACTCCTCACAGTAGCCAACTCTAGGGGCAGAAAATGCAAAACAACAATCTGATGCCCTGAGAGTGAGAGATGGGAAAGCAGTTTTGGGTGTCTGCACATGTTGAGGTGCTTTAAGAATCCTCTTTTGGAGGATTTTTGAGTGTCTTATAAGGGATCTGTGAAGGGATTGCTTTGTTTTTGGGAAGTTGGTTAACTTTTAAGGATAAATGCAGAGGGACTTCCTAGGGCAAGGGCATCTGTGTTTAGTGGAGCAAGATAGGAGTTGGGGTAGGGGCATTGAGTGTGGGAATAGGAATTAATTTTATTCCTTCCACCCATGTGCCATTCATTGTTTTTGCAAGCATCTACCCTTGTGCCACATTTTTGAGAAAACCAGGTTTTGTTGCAGTTTTGAGGTTTCAAATAGTGGAGAAAAATATCCAGGCACATTTATTCAAGGTAAGAGCTTGTGGAGGAAAGTAAAAGATTGTGGGAAGGAAGGTCTGGCCACAGAATGATCCTATTCTGCAGGGTTTGAACCAACCTCTGAGCGCTATTATTTTGTTTCAGAACCCTTCAAATTGGCTTTTATCACCAAGGTCACCAGATTTTGATCCAAAAGATGGAATAACAGAGGAACAGATGCCAGTTCTGAATTTTGAGCCAGAGAGATGGTTGGGTGCAGAGGAAATCAAGCTGCTGAAGTCAGTGATTCTGATGCAGAGGAAGGTTCTGGCATTTTTTCCTGGAGAGCATGTTTTCATAAACTATTGGATAGCTGACACCTATTTTATTCCAACAGTGATGCACAAGCCATTGAAAATTAATAAAATATCAATTCTGGAAGCAATTTGGGATCATCTCATGGAGTTGGTGCAGGAGCAATTTCCAACTGGATTTCACAGACCATCTTTTTCTAGATATCCTAGTCCTATATTTTCTGTGTTGAGAAAGGACACAAATATCCCAAAGACTGTTCATGATCTGCAAAAGCATAACTCAGTGACCCTTTTGGATGTGGGGCTTTTTCAAAAGGTGGAAATTTTTGTAGAAAATATGATGGGGAGAGTCTCCTAAAGGTTTTTAGATGTAATGGGACTATATCAACAGCAGTATCTCTATCCAGATTCATTCTCAATGATAGCTTTTGAAACTCAATTTGGGAAGCTCCAGTTAAAGTATCTTCTGCAAGGGGAAAAAAACTTGGTAGCGGTGTGTAAGGCACAAATTTCTTGGATTCTGCTCTTAGCTTCCTGATACCAGGAACCTTTCAGTCCTTTAGCTACAGAAAGTGAAATTGGTGTTGGTATAATGATATGTCCAAGAAAACATGTAAATTCTCAAATAATTAAATATGGTAAGAGAAAGTGCAAGGTTTTTATTAGTTTTGTTAAAAATTTTTTCAATATTTTTAAAAGTGGGGCCACATTCTATACAAAAATGGGGGTCTTTACTGCTTTTGCAACCTCTCTTCAAGGGGCAACTTTGCACTGTGTAAAACCGTGGTATAATGGGTTCCTTTTGATTTACAGAAGGGGTAGAACCCAAGGGAAGAGTGTGAAAGGCTTTTACAGTACTTAATTCTGGATTCAGGGAGGAAATAAATTACTCCTTTGAGTAATTACTCACAGAAATCCTGCATAAATTCATGTTTGAAGGGTCTTGGAATAATGGTGGCATTTTTTGACAATTTGTCTTCAAGGGAATTCATAAAGTTTTTTAATTAACAAGAAAGCTATCAGACTAGGGCCATATATCACTTTTTCATCTCTTAAAAAAACTTGATAATGGATGGCAATGGGTCTGGATGGTAACTAATGAACTCTGTTTTTTAAAGCATTCAAAGGTACTGTATGTATCACCAGGGTCAAATTGGGGTCTCTGGCCAGCCAGTGACTCCATGTCACCATCCAGTCCCATTTTCAAACCCATTAACTCCCTTTACAGGAAAGTTCTATTCACCAATGAAGTATCTTGACTTCACCAAAGTTTAATTTCAAAAAAAATAGAATTCACATGTTATTCACCATGGTGGAAAATGGATGTCACTGGTCATTCCTAAATGCAGAAACTAGAATTCACTTGAGCTTACACATTAATGAAACTGAAACTCACTTGGCATTCACCTTGGAAAAAGTGATATATAAACCATACCAAATCAAAATATTGTTTACTGGAATGCCCCACCCATAAAACCGGTGATCAAAAATTCTAACAAATATTGACAAGTGAATTCCAATGAATCTTGATTTTTTTTGAAAATTTTTTTAAAAAAAAGCACGCAGCTGAATTCCAATGAACTTGGAGATCTAGGAAACCAACTGTAATTTTTCACCAACACATTCACATTGCTGTTTTTCAAATTTCACAGGTCTGTTGTTTTTATTTCACCTGCTTGTTTCCTTCCTTTAACCTGTGTTTCAAATTTTTTTTTTTGAATGAATTTTATTTCATATCACAATTATTTCCATCAACAGAGAAAATAAAAAATGAAACTCAGTTCTTGCAAAACACAACAGAAAAACATAATTGATGTTGCATTACGTAATCCTTTTTTTTCACCAATGTTATTGCACACTATGAATCGCAGGAACACTTTTTGGGGGGTCGGGGAAACACTCTGGGTCATCTGCTTTAGAATCACACTGCTTCAAATTTGAGAAGTTGATCCAATGGAACTCCTGGGTCTTGATCCCAAGTCAACCATTTTCTGGGCTGCCAACAAATAGTTTGACATTAAACCTGGATTAGCAGCTGAGGAGCTGGGTGTTGATGGAGTGAGGGGCTTTGGAGGTGTGGTAGGCTTCATCTATTGTAAAAGCCTTATTGCTGGGCCTTCAACCACTATTTTACTAGCTGCAGCCAGTGAAAAATGTTCAGCATGTCAGAAAAAACACAAATTAAAAAATCCCCCCCCCCAAAAAAAAACCATTGCAACAAAATGCTTGTGTTTGGAGGCATGCATCCAAAGACAATAATTTTTGTGCAACAGTTTTTTTTTTTGAATCCCGCTTTAAGAAAAAAAAAGCATCAAAAGTCTTTTGTTTGGAGGCATGCATCCAAACACAAGCATTTTGGTGCAATAGATTTTTTTTAAAAAGAATTGCAAAAAAAACCATTGCACCAAAATGCTTGTGTTTGGAGGTATGCATCCAAACACAAGAATTTTGGTGCAACAGATTCTTTTTTCTTTTCAAAGAATCACAAAAAAAAATTGTTGCACCAAAACGCTTGTGTTTGGATGCATGCCTCCAAACACAAGCATTTTGGTGCAATGTTTTTGCAATTTCCCAGACACATGATGGTCTCACACAGCGTACATAATGCTGATTGGGAAACATGTCATACCATGGAAGTCATCCCAACAACTGACCGTATCACTATCTTTGACTGTTAATCTGTTATGTTTTAGAGTAAAAACTAAGAGCAGGAACAGGTCTTACTGCAGGTGCAATGGAAAAAGGAAGATAAAAGAAGGAAAAAGATGAAAAAAGAAATAGGAAAAAAATGAGACCAAAGTGGCAAAGAGTAATCTAATGAGGCTTCAGGGGTGTTGCGCCTTTTATTTATGAAGGCAGAGATGAGAATCTGGGTAATTGAGCAATTTGGGTGAGTGGATAAGGTGTTCTCTAATTTGCTGATGGTGGTCCAAGTTATTCAAGTTCAGAATGAGATTTGAAGGTTATGGTAAACGTATCTGAGTTGATGAGATAATATTTCTTTTTTTGAAATTAAAGAATTGAAAAAAAAAATTGCATCAAAATGCTTGTGTTCAGAGGCATGCATCCAAACACAAGCATTTTGGTGCAATAGATTTTTTTTCTTCTAAAGAATTTCAAAAAAAAAACCATTGCACCAAAATTCTTGTGTTTGGAAACATGCACCCAAACACAAGAAATTTGGTGCAACAGATTTTTTTTTCTTTTAAAAGAATCAAAAAAAAAACTGTTTCAACAAAATGCTTGTGTTTGGAGGCATGCATCCAAACACAAGCATTTTGGTGCAACAGTTTTTTTTTTTACTGCCTATCAGCACTTATGTGTGTACCATTTATGAGTTTAATTCAAATGTTATTCACATATGGGCCTCTACAGCCCATTTGACAATCACACATATCATGCAGGCCTGTGTGGATGTCACTGATTTGGGAAAAATGGCTGCAAGACATGTGAAATAAGTCATTTTGGACATGGGCCCTCACAGGCCCCCTGGACTGGATGGGTCATTCCAACAAAATGGTGCTGAGGGGTTATTTCCAGCCCCCTTCTGTATTGTGGACATACCTGGCCTTTTGGGCTGTCCTGGAAAATAGTCATTCCTCAGTTTTGGGTTGGGCCAGCCTGCTCTGACTTTTTCCTGTGTTGCGACCCACACGTTGCCAATTTTCATTTCTTCTGGCCCGCTGTGGGGCCCGACGGCCCGCGCTGGGCTGTTGTGTGGGGCAGAGAGACTCCAAATGGAGTCCCACCACCCCAGCCGGTTGTTGTGGCCGCGGGGTAGCAGCCAAGACTGAGGTATGCGGCCATGGGGTAGCAGCCGCGGGTCAATAGCCGCAACTGTGGGGGGAGCTTTTTTCCCCTCCATCATCTCAAGGGTGGGAGGGAAAAGACAGATCAGGCTGGTTGCAACAAGGCAACCAGCAGTGGTGGGGACTTGATCACCCTACCACTAGATAGGTTCCATCTGCCCCCCCATTACCAAGGGGTAGTAGTGACGGGCTGTTGGGGATTTGACCCTCCCGCAGCCCAGAATCAAAGGAATTTCCTGGGTCCATCAACCCCCAGGGCCCCTGAAGGGGGATTTCATCACCCCCCCCCCAGGGAATCAGTTGTAAAGAGGGGGGAGGAGGGGCCGCATGTCTGCTGGTTGCAGGGGAGCTTTGTTTCCCCCCCCCCCCCATCCCTCCATCATTGCAAGGGCTGGAGGGAAAATACGGACCAGGCTGGTTGCAACAAGGCAACCAGTGGTGTTGGGGACTTGATCACCCTACCACCAGACAGGGGCCATCTCCCCCCCCCCCTTACTGAGGGGGAGGAGCAATGGGCTGTTGGGGATTTGACCACCTCCCAGCCCAAATTTGAAGAAATTCCCTGGGGCCATCAACCCCCAGGGCCCCTGGAGGGGGATTTCATCACCCCCCCAGGGAGTCAGTTGTAAGGAGGGGGGATGGGGGTTGGCATTTGTGCTGGTTGCAGGGGAGCTTTGTTCCCCCCCATCCCTCAATCATTGCAAGGGCTGGAGGGACAAGATGGACCAGGCTGGTTGCAAAAAGGCAACCAGCAGTGTTGGGGACTTGATCACCCTACCACCAGACAAGGGCCATCTCCCCCCCCCCCCTTTACTGAGGGGGAGGAGCAATGGTCTGTTGGGGATTTGACCACCTCCCAGCCCAAATTTGAAGAAATGCCCTGGGTCAATCAACCCCCAGGGCCCCTGGAGGGGAATTTCATCACCCCCCCCCCCCCCAGGGAGTCAGTTGGAAGGAGGGGGGATGGGGGTTGGCATTATTGGAATTCACTGAGGACATGCAGATTGGGATTCAGAATGAAGGATGGGAAAGAGAGAAGAAGGAGAAATCAAAGAAACAGGTACTCACCTGAGGACATGCAGATTGGGAGTCAGAATGAAGGATGAGGAAAGAGACCTTCAGACTGGCTCAACAATCTGTCCTCAGGTGATGGGCACGCGAGTGAGGCTGGTGACATGTAGGTGCGCGCGCCTGTGATTTGTGAGAAGACAATGAATGGGCGGGCGCGCGTGACAGGTAAAATGTGAGGGAGAGACATGAGGAGAACATGTGACGGAAAAGAAAATGATAAAAAAAAGTAGAAGTAAATGAGACATGACTAGATGAAAAAGGAATGCGTGAGAGATGGAAGAAGTATGGTGCAGTATTCCAACACCCCCCCTTGCTAACCACAGCCAGAGATACCAAACAAGCGCTGATGAGCTTCAAGCAGAACACGGGATAGGGGCTGGGTTAGCATATCCGCTAGCATGTCGCTGGTGGCAACGTGACCTACCATGAAGAATCCCCTGCCAACGCACTCGCAAATGAAATGGTGGCGGTCATTGATGTGTTTGGTTTGCGAGTGGTGCTCCGGATTCTTGGCGAGGGCTTTGGCCCCTTTGTTGTCAACAAGCAGTGGGATGGGGGAATTATCCCTAAGGCGGAGTTCGACAAGGATGTTGCGGAGCCAGAGGCCCTCCTTGCAGGAATCCGAGAGAGCTTTTTATTCGGCCTTGGTGCTCGAGAGAGAGACCGTAGGCTTCTTTTTTGATTTCCAGGAGATAGCCCCATTACCTAGGCGAAAGGTGTAGCCCGAGGTGGAGCAACGGTTGCATTTGTCCTTGGCCCAGTCAGAGTTTCTGTACCCTGAGAGCGCAATCAAGGGGCCGCCCAGGGTGAGACGGTGTTCACAGGTGGCGTGAAGGAAACAGAGGATGCGGAACGCGGAGGTCCAGTGGTCAAGCAAGGGATTGGTGAGGAATTGGGAGAGCCGATTGACCGCAAATGCAACATCCAGACGAGTGCACTGAGAGATCCATAGAAGGGACCCGATGAGCTGGTTTTAGCGGGGAGGAGAGGGAGGGGAAGACGCGGTGCGCGGAGAGAGATTCTTGAAATGAACGTCCGTGGGAGTTTGAGCGGTTGCGACGTCTCCAGGGAGGTAGGAGTCCATGACCGAGGAGATGTAGTGAGACTGACAGATGGAGACGGACCTACGGGGGATGTCACGAGTGATGGAGATGGATAGAAAGAGGGAAAGATCCTCGTCGGCCCCAACCTTGAAACGCTGGCTGATGGCCTTCATGAAGGAGGTGGTAAAAGAGGGCATGCCAACAACGGCGAGATTGTCCACGTGAGCGGTGACGGCTCCTATAAGATTGCTGCCATCAAGTTTGTAGTACAAAGAAGGGTTGTAGGCGGAGCAAGATAGTCCCAGAGACAGAAGCGCTGAGTTGAGTGCCAGGTTCCATTGACGGGGCGACTGCTTGAGGCCGTATAATGCCCTGGTGACGCGGCAGACCCAGTCTGGGTGATGGGGGTCTTCAAAACTGGGAGGTTGGGCCATGTAGATGGGCTCATTGAGGTGGCCATTCAGGAAGGCCGTCTTGAAATCCAGCTGGTGGCCAACCCAGCCCTTGTGTCCAAGGAGGCTGAGTAGCAGGCGGAGCATCTCAAGCTGGAGAGTGGGGGCAAAAACTTTGGAGAAGTCCAGACCCTGAACCTGGGAGAATCCCATGGCAACAAGCCTGGCTTTCAGCTTAATAACCAAGCCATCCGGACGCCTTTTCACCTTGAAGACCCACTTGCATCAAATTATCTTGCGGCCTTTTGGGGGAGGCACAAGGGTCCACGTCTTCATACCCTGGAGAGATGACATTTCCTCCTGCGCCGAGGCGACCCAGTGGCAATGGTGCGGGGAGCGTAGGAGCTGCTTCCACGTCTTGGGGGCAGTCAGGTTGTCCTTAACAGAAGCGTGGCGGGAGAAGTTCCCGTAACCGGATGGGGGACAAGACGTGCAAGAGGATCAGCGCGGGGAGGGAAGGCAGGGGGGAGCACGAGCAGGAGGTTGGGGAGGGAGGGTGTTGGGGGAAGGGGGGGAGGACGGGGGGGGCGTAAGAGCAAGAGGAGGAAGAAGGTCGGAGTTGTTGGATGGTGCTGGGCTACAGGACCGGAAAGGCTGCGGGGGGGTGGCGCACGGACAGGGCAGGGTGGCAAGAGCAAGAAGTTTGACGGCAAAGAGGGATTGGAGGAGGCAGGAGAGGGACAGGAAAGGAGGGGTTGAGACGGCGGTGAAGGCGGGTTGAGCAAGGAGGCGGGAGCGTTGTCAGTTGGGTTTGACGGTAGATCGGGCCACGGTAGCTCCACAGGGACGGGGGTGTGGTTTTCTTCTGGGATGAGAGAGAAACCATAAGGAAAGGAGTGGTCGTTGAAGATACAGTCACGAGATTTGATGGTTTTGCCCAAGGTCAGATCATACAGGCGGAAACCGGAATGATTGAGAAGATATGACAAGAGAATGGCGGGGTGTCCTTTATTATCCAGTTTGTTCCTGTTAGCCTCGGGGATCTTGTACCACACTAGGCAGCCAAATGGATGGAGGTACTTTGGATCAGCGTTGGTGGACTTTAGGATGGAGTTAGGTGATACAAAGCCTTGAGGTGTCTTGCACGGATATGAGTTGAAGGAAAAAATGCAGTGGTCAAGAGCGTCGGACCAGAAAGATTTAGGTAGATTGGATGAGGTGAGAGAGCACCTGATTATGTTGCAGATGGTGCAATTTGATCTTTTGGCAACCCCGTTCAGTTGTGGTGAGTGAGGGGGTCCAGGTTCATGAGATATTCCTTTTTGACCGAGGTAGTCTTTCATACCCTGGTTCAGTTACTCGCCTCCGTTTTCTGATCTTAAGGCAATAACCTTCAAGTTGTATTTGTTTTCAAAGAAGGAGATGAAGTTTTGAGTGGTTTTGAGAACGTCGGATTTGAGGCGAATGGGATAGGCAAAGAGGGCTTTCGAGCAGTCGTCGATGAAGGTGACAAAGTATTTATATCCTTCTCTAGAGATGGATTCAAAGCTGCATACGTTGGTGTGAACAAGTTGACCGGGTTTAGTTGATCAATAACTTAGACGGGTGTGGAAGGGTTTTCTCGTCATTTTCAACTGTATGCAGGTGGTACATTGTTGAACTTCCTTTTCTTTCCTTGGGTTTGGTTCTATCCCGTGGGATTTCAGGTATTTCTGGAGTGATTTCAAGTTCAGATGAGATAACCTACAGTGATAACCAAAAAGACTGTTGTCAGAGGTTTGAACAATCTTTGACCAATTTGATTCTTCACTGCTTACATTGTCTTATGAGAGATAGTATAGGTTGTCCCTTCTGTATCCGGTTTGCAGTGGCTTCTGATTTATATTTGATATTGATTTGTTGAATATTTTACAGCTGTCCTTTTGGAAGACAACAGTCAGACCTGCGTCACAGATGTTGGAGATGGAAAGTAATGGGTCGTGAAGACTTGGGGCCACGAGGGATTTAAGATGACCAAAGGGAAAAGGAATTATTCCTTTTTCAACTGATTTGATTGTCAAACCATCTGCGAGGCGAATGACAGTATTGTTGGGGCTTTTGCAATTGACTTGATCTCCGTATGGAGTCATTGAGATTGAGCAACCGGAGTCTAGATTTAAGTCTCTTTGTTGATAGGGAGCAATGTTCAAGACGCTGCTCACTGCTGCTGATCCTGAGTGGACGACGATTTGTGAGTCTGAGAAGTCATCCAAATCTGATTCGAAGTTGTTGGTGTTGACTTTGCTGAGATTTGCGTCCGCGGATTTTTGGCTGTTTGTACCAGGTCTACTCTTGGTCTTGACGTTTGTTCTCTTCAGCTGACTTAGAACTCTTCTCACTTCTGTGCACCGGGAGAAGGAGTGTCCTTCAACATTGCAATGCGTGCAGAAGTAGGTTCTTGGTTGTCTGTGTTCGGAGGTTCGACTCTGGGGGTTGCTGGCTTTTGACTGCTGCAATCTTGCTGAGTTTTCCATGACATCCTTGTCTCAAGTTTGGCGACGCAGATGTTCTTGTTTGAGAGCCGTTATGAGTCTTGCTGAAGGGACCGACTCCTTGTTCATCATACTGGACACAAAGCTCAGCCAGTTGTTGGGTAAGGAGAGAAGGATGGCGGTCAATAGAAGGTCGTTGGCTGTGAGGGGATTCTTGATGGTGACCAGCGAAGACAGTTTTTCTCCGTACAAGACAATTTCTGACAGGTGAATGGTCATTTCTTTGTCATTCAGTCTGGTAAGGAGCAGTTTTTGTAGCCAATAAATCCTCCCACCCAAGCAGTTGTCTTGATGAGCGTCTTTCAAGGCGTTCCACATACCTATCGCACTTTCTTTGTGTTTGAGTATAAACTGGAAATTTGACGGAGTGATGGACCTAGAGATAACTGAGCAAACCGCAAGGTTGTCGCGTGACCATGTTTCTTGATCTGGTTTTTGTAGAGTGTTGCTGATCAGATATCCAACTCCTGATGCTCGGAAGTGTATTCTGAGTATCATGGCCCAGTCCAGATAGTTTGATTCGGATCCTGGTGCGCTGAGAGGGATGATTGATGGGGTTTTTAGAACTTGGTGGGAGTTGTTTGCTTCTTCCATGATTGATGTGTTTAACGTCACAGGGTGTGACGGATCCTTTGAGTTGGTTGGGTTTGCTTATCTAATTGCTTGCAATTCTGGGCTCATAACCTATTGGAATTCACTGAGGAAATGCAGATTGGGAGTCAGAATGAAGGATGGGAAAGAGAGAAGAAGGAGAAATCAAAGAAACAGGTACTCACCTGAGGACATGCAGATTGGGAGTCAGAATGAAGGATGAGGAAAGAGACCTTCAGACTGGCTTGACAATCTGTCCTCAGGTGATGGGCACGCGAGTGAGGCTGCTGACATGTAGGTGCGCGCGCCTGTGATTTGTGAGAAGACGATGAATGGGCGGGCGCGCGTGACAGGTAAAATGTGAGGGAGAGACATGATGATAACATGTGACGGAAAAGAAAATGATAAAAAAAAGCAGAAGTAAATGAGACATGACTAGATGAAAAAGGAATGCGTGAGAGATGGAAGAAGTATGGTGCAGTATTCCAACAGGCATTTCCACTGGTTACACCCCCCCCCCCCCCCCTGGTGAGCTTTTGAGAGGGGAGTCCTGCCTGGCCCACAAGTGGGGCCAGGGGCTGGTTGCCCTATGCAACTAGCCATGTAATTAGTAAGCAATGGCCAAGGTGTGGTTTTTGAACCATTGAGTGAGCTGTGGTTCAAGTGGTTTACATGTACCGGTGTTGTGTAATTGAACCTTGGTGGTAAGTGTTGTCATTTTTCCTTTCCACTGTTGTCATGTTGTTTTCTTTCTTTTCTACTCTTGTCACTTTCCTTCCTTTTCTGCTGCTGTCTCCACTTCCTCGCTCCTTGTCCACTCTCTGCTCCCACCTTCCCATAACACCGCGACCTCTCAACTTGACCTGGTGTGGAATCCTCAAATGAAGAGAGTTGGCACACCCAACTCTTCCCTGACACGAAATTGAATCAATCCCTAACTCATCCGGCTCCTCCACTTCATACTCAACGGCTCTCTCATCTCTTTACTCTGCATCATTTGTTGTCGACTGGTCTCTATCCCTTCAATCCATCCATTTAATTCAATCCTCTGTTTCCTTCCGCTTCCCATCCAATCACTCAACCTCAACGCCATCAATCCTCCATCTCAATATCTTAACCATCCAGCTACTCCTTCGACTACCCTCTTAAATAATTTCCAACCACTCCTCACGCAGCTCTGATCACGATTCACCTCAACATTACTCTCAACAACTATTTCAGACAGATCACTCAGGCTGATCAGATGTGAGATATCTGTCTGCCGCCCTCATCATTTCTCAATCTCTTCATTCTCATCCTCATGTGCTTTCTTATTATCACAGATCCATTTCTTTCTTTATCTCTTCATTATCTCTTCCTCTACTCATTCTACCACTCATTACCGCCAATTTCATCATTAGAAAAGGTTCCCTGGGTAAGGTTCCTTCAATCTTCATTTCTTTTCTTGTCATTGTCACACTCCTTCATCATTGTTAATTCAAACTTCTTGTCATTTCATTGGTGTTTGCAAGAAAAAAAATTAGTTTCCTCCTGTCAACTTAACACGGTTAAAAGCCAAAGGTTTTCTCAACCAAAGTTACCCAAAGAACCCTTGACCATCAAAGACCAATGGACCCCTCGCAATCCCTACTGAAAACTCTGACGGATTCCATTCCCACTCTTAGCAACTCCAACTTCTCCCTGTGGCGATCCAAGATCACAACCATTCTCTCCCTGAAGGGAATCTCCCACTGGCTCAATACCTCTGAACCCAACAAGTGTCCGCCGGAGGTGAATCTCGAAATAGTTGGATATATTCTTGCCAAGTTGGACAACCGTACCTACATCAATTGCGTCAAGGATCATCATCTGACCAATTGAATAGAACTGTGGAAATTGATAAACAAATACTATGCCTTGACTCAAACTGCCAACCGCTCTAGAGTTTTCTTTAACCTTCTCAATCTCCAATTTGACCCCAAGAGAGTTGAAAAATTTATCACCAATGCCCGATTGTGCCTTCTTCAAATCGCTGAGATTGGTATACAAATGGACAATGACATAGCCGCTTACCTGCTTCTCTACAAGTTCCCTCCAGCACTTGAGCACCTCAAGACCACTATTACCCACTCGCTTGGAGAGGCCAAAATCGACGCCAACCTTGTCCTGCAACATCTAAATCAAGTTAAAAACGAAATCTTGGGTGGATCAAGTGCGTCAGCTCTGGTTGTTAAAAATGAAGCCATTAAGTGCCAATCAACCTGGCATAACCCCCAAGCCAATCACGATTGAAGCAAATGTTGGTGGCTTTACCCTCATCTGCGGCCAAATTATAGTAATCAACAAAGTGGTCAGGAATCAACACCTCCATCCAACGCTCCTCAAAATCCTCAAAAGTCATCCTCAGCTCATCTCGCCTATATTTTTGCCATGATCTCATCTCCCATCCTGAGTTCTAATCAAATACTGCTGGACTCTGGCGCCTCCAACAGTATGTTCAACAATCCAAATTTCTTTCCTCACCTTCATCCCGATGAAACAAAAGTGCAAACAGGTAACCCTGGCGCACCAATCTCCTCTCTTGGAAAAGGAACGGCCATCATAACCACCATCTCTGCCACCATTCACCTTCAAAATTCTCTCTACGTTCCTAACCTTGCAATAAACCTAGTGTCACTCGGTCAACTCATCCAGAAAGGATGCTCCCTGACTCTCCTATCTCCAAATCAGTTCGCCATCACCCTCAACGGCACTCAGATCATGTCTGGCATCATAGAGGATAATCTCTTCTTCATCAACAAAGGTTTCAATATTCCTGCTCTTTCCTACTCGTTCATCTCTCTATCCACAATCCACAAACGGTTCTGCCACCCCCATCTTGAAAAAACGCGCCTCCTCTCCAAAGAATTCCCCAATCTGAAGTATGACTCAATCGACTGTGTCTCCTGTGCAAAAGGAAAGATCCATCAACAACCCTTTCAAAATCACTTACTTCCCAGTCAACAATCCTTCAAACAGATTCACGCCGATGTCTGTGGGCCGATTAATCCACCATCGCTTTCTGGATGTCGTTACTTTCTGCTACTCACCGACAACTGGTCAAAGTTCAAGACTTGTGTACCGATCAGACTCAAATCCGATGTACCTGACAAAGTAATAAAGTTCATCAAACTCCACGCCAACCACAAAGGACAAATGTTGAAGTCTTTTCATTCCAATAACGGCGGCGAGTTTGTCAATCATCGACTTTCAACCTTCTTCTCCAAAAATGGCATCAAGCATTCAACCTCCGAACCCTATACTCCTCAACACAACCCGGTGGCCGAAAGGGGAAACCAATCCATTCTCAAAGCGGCACAAACTGCCATGATCAACATGAATATTCCCGCCTTTCTCTGGGATGAAATTCTAATCAGCTCTTGTCTTATTCTCAACCTTCTTCCCTCCTTCAAGTCCAAAATCTCAGCATATGAACTCTGGACCGGAGCTCCTCCCAAACTTCACCTCATTCGCGTCCTTGGCTCCAAGGCCATTGTCTTAAATCAAGCCCAAGCCACTGGCAAATTGGACAAAAAAGGCCTAGAGGGTATTCTGACTGGATTCAATGTCAATCTCAACTCATATCAAGTTTATTGTCCATCCTCCAAGTCCATTGTCCGTTCCAAACATGTCAAAATCTTTGAAAACCTATCTCCTTCTTCTTCTCCCTCAGATGAATACTCCAGTTCCGACTCTCTCTTTGATTTGCTTCTTACTGACAATCCTCTTCTCACTGAAATCCTCAATTCCCACTCATCTCCTGTCTCATTTTCCCACAATGATACTTTTTCCATCTCCATTGATACTCCTCTCTCTCAAAATTATCCTCAGAACAAACTCACCCTTGATCATTTGCCCCCTTCCCATGTTGACTCAAACCCCGAATCATCAAAGTCCGATTTGGATGATGACAACGCTGTACCTGAGAATCTTCTCACGTCCTCTGCACCAACTCTACGTAATTGAAACACTCTCCAAAAACCCCAACGATATGGCTTCATGGTCCGATCCATACCAAAGAACTATTACAAAGCCACAAATTGCAAAGAAAGCACTAACTGGATTAAATCCATGAAATCAGAACTGACCGGTATTGAAGTCACGAAAGTGTGGGAAGGATGCCACTCACTTCCCGAAGGCAAAAATGACCTGACAACGGTCTGGGTTTACCAAATCAAGGACAACCCCGATGAATCTGGAGTCTCTTTCAAATCTTGCTTATGTGTTCAAGGATTTAAACAGGTGGAATTCTTTGATTATGGTCAAACCTATGCCCCTACAGGATCAATCACGACTCTACGAGTGCTTCTTGTTTATGCCTTGCATCACAATCTCACCCTCTGGCAAATGGACGTAAAATCTTCTTTCCTTCATGCCCCGCTTGATGAAGATATTTTCATTAAAACCCCTCTCGGCTACGACTCCCCATTTCCTTACCTTAAACTAAATAAAGCGCTCTATGGATTAAAGCAGGCCCTGAAAAGTTGGTACAAAACCCTCAAATCCTGGCTTCTGAACGAGGGCTTCACCACTTCCAGCGCCAATCCATGTATATACATCAGTACATTGAGACAACTCTACGTGTTTGTCTATGTTGACGATCTTCTAATTGTCGGAAATTCCATTGAATTTTGAAACAGCCTCAAGACCGCGTTCAAAATTTTGCAGGATGGACCGCTCTGCAAGATTCTTGGAAACAAACTAGTCAAAACCAAGAACGGATACGGACTCCTCCAAATCAATCACATCAAGACTGCTCTCAGAGAACTTGGCCTCACTGATTGCAAGCCAATCAGCACTCCATTTACTCCAAACATCAAACTCTCTAGCGCCTCCGATGATGAGAACAAGGACTTTCTCAAACTTCACATAAACTTTTGATCCTCCACTGGATTTCTCAATTTCATTGCCAGTCGAACACAACCCGATCTCTCCTATGCCGTATCCAATCTTTCCCGCTTCAATAACAAACCCAGCACCCCACACTGGCTAGAATCAAAACACGCTTGGCGTTACCTCAACACCACCAAAGACTTGGCTCTGCCTCTTCAAAATAACTCCTTCAAATACAATATAGAAGTTTTTAGTGACTCCGACGGTGGAAACAATCCAGAATAACGTTGAAGTCACACTGGATATCTGATCATGCTTTATGGCTGTCCAGTCTCGTGGCACAGCAAACTGCAAGGCTCAATCTCTCTATCATCCACCAAAGGTGAGCTCAAGGCTCTCGTTCTTGCAACGCAAGAAAAAATCTGGCTCTCCCAACTCCTCCACGAAATGAATCCCTCCATCAATCACACCTACTGCTCATTTATTGATAATAAAGCCTTGAACGACTTAGTCAATCAAGAATCTCATCATGGTGCTCTGAAGCACGTTGATACGCAGATCAAGTGGCTACGTGAACAACAAAACAATCATTTGCTTATCACTCATCTCATCCCCTCAAGTCAGATGCTTGCTGACTCCCTCACGAAAGCTGCTCTAAAATCCTCTGTGCTTAATCTCACCTCCGCTATCCTTTCCTCTCGCATCTGATCACTTCCTCCACTTCATACTCGACGGCTCTCTCATCTCTTTACTCTGCATCATTTGTTGTTGACTGGTCTCTATCCCTTCGATCCATCCATTTAATTCAATCCTCTATTTCCTTCCGCTTCCCATCCAATCACTCAACCTCAACGCCATCAATCCTCCATCTCAATATCTTAACCATCCAGCTACTCCTTCGACTACCCTCTTAAATCATTTCCAACCACTCCTCACGCAGATCTGATCACGATTCACCTCAACATTACTCTCAACAACTATTTCAGAAAGATCACTCAGGCTGATCAGATGTGAGATATCTGTCTGCTGCTCTCATCATTTCTCAATCTCTTCATTCTCATCCTCATGTGCTTTCTTATTATCACAGATCCATTTCTTTCTTTATCTCTTCATTATCTATTCCTCTACTCATTCTACCACTCATTACCGCCAATTTCATCATTAAAAAAGGTGCCCTGGGTAAGGTTCCTTCAATCTTCATTTCTTTTCATGTAATTGTCACGCTCCTTCATCATTTTTAATTCAAACTGCTCGTCATTTCATTGGTCTTTGCAAGAAAAAAATTTAGTTTCCTCCTTTCAACTTAACAGTAAGGTTCAATTTGCCCGGACCACACTTGGGTCCTGCTAGCCCAAATTCTGAACCCATCCTTACTATATGGGAGTACACACCACTTCACTGGCAACAGTGAAACTACAACCAAATAACATTGTAGTCCCTCCTCTTTCCACCCTCTCATGTGGATGAAATACACACAATTCTTAGTCTGTAAAGTATCTTCACTCTTTTTATAAGAAACAAGTTTCTTGTATGAAATAAATGTGGCTTTTTAAGTCTAAAATATTTTCAAACAAAGATTTTTTGGGAGGTGCTCTGGTCAATATTAGTTTTCCTTTGCATGCTGGAGACATTGGTTCACATGCACAAAGGAGTCCATTAAGGAAACCGTGCAATGTGTGGGCTTTTGTTGTTGATAGTATTTGTTTTTTTGGGCTGTGGCCATGCCATTCTCAATGTGCATTCCTTTGTGCGTGTGATTTGTAGTCAAATAGGCTCAAAGCAAAAATTCATGTAGGAAAGAAAGGGCATGAATCTGTTTGAGAGATGCACTTTGAATTTGTACAAATGGTTATTTAATTCTTTGACTGCAAATCAAAGCATGTAGCCTTTGAAGATGGATTGGTAGCCTTGGAACATAGGTGCCAACCAGAGTGGTTGTGGTGGTAGAAATAGCAGAGTTTTTTTAGATGATGATTCAAGAGAATCTTTTTCAAAAAGAAATCCCTGCAAGGAAGATCCAGTTTCAAGCATGAAAAGCCACCTAACTAAAAAGATTGTATTAAAGAATGCATGCAAAATAAAGTCAACTAACACAGCTCCTCAGGTGAGTATTTAGAAAGAATGCAATAAACCCTGAAAGGAGAAATATATTTAAAATAGATGATTGTTTTGGGTAAAACAAATTAGCACCTTTCATGCAGAAAGTTGATTGATATGAAGAAAACCAAACACAGAAACTCCATCTATGATGGGAGAATGAGGGGAAAGAGGATTTATCTTAGAAATTGTAATTTAACACCACATGCCTCAACATTTGTAGAAGATTTTGTTGAAATGATAGTTGGTGCTCCAATTGTGTTGGAGTCCCGCCTTTCTTTTCTGCCAGAAGTTTCAGCCTGGTAGTCTTGTTTTATCCTAGTAAAATTCTTCTTCCCATTACTGGTAGTGAGTGCCAACTTGGATTTGTGTCAACCCTCCATGTGAAAAATTTGCTGAGATATCTTTTTGAATGCTGCACTTCTGGCAGAGGTATCCATGTTTTTTACATGAAATAATTTCTTGCAAAGTTAAATGAAGGCCTTTTATGTATACTAAACTGCATGCATAAAAAATTTAAGTGACCTGTGAGTTGGTTTGAAGTGATTTCCTTGTGAGCTTGCATTGAAACCTGGGGACACTTTGGTAAAAGCATTGTTACATTCAATTGAATTGAATTCCCAGGGTTACATCCATTTCTATAGCCTGCTTTATTTTTTTCTCTGTTTATTTATTTATTTTTTGTTAGAAAAAAATTAGGACCAATTTCAATTCACACAGGGATCCCTGATGTCCCACACATCAATTTTCACATTCATTACATAGACTCTTTATGACGCCTCAATCTTGGCCTGGACAAAAAATCCCAACTGTTTGTAGAAGATGTGGAGCTTCATGAAATCATAATTGCGACTCTGTGACAAGTGAGAATGTCACAAACTGATAACTTCATATAATTTTTTCAATTCATTGAACCAACAAAATTCCTTTGAGGAACACACAAATTAATTTTGCTGTAAAAAAGTTGACATTTTTCTAATTTTTTTTTTTTTTTTTTTTTTTTTTGGAAAATACTCTTGTATTATTATCTTGTTCACAATGCCAGAATTCAAATTTCATGAATTTGGAAATACAGTTGACTTTTAAATTCCCAAATGGTGAAATCAATTTGATTCTCATTTCCAGCAGCAGTGAAATTCTTTTGACTTTCATTTTCAATAAAGGTGAAACCCACTAGGAATATTGTGTACAGCATTGTAAAAAATCAAATCAATCATTTTGATTTAATGATGAGTATTTTGATACTTACAGAGGACAAAATTGGCCACAAATAGTGACTTGATGTCACTGGTCAGCCAGAGACCCCAATTTGACCCTTGTGTATACCCTTATGGGTGAAGGGAGCCTCCTCAGGGTACATAGAGAGGGTTGGGCTGTCAGGCTAAGGCTAGTAGGCTAACTAGGGCTATATTTGTTATAATTATGGACAGCAATTAGCTTAGGAAAATGAGAATTATTTAAAGCAAAAGAAATGCTGGACACCTTGTGTCAATAATTGCTTGATGGGCTCTCACAATGGGGCAACACATTGCATGATATTGTTGATTAATTTGATTGGATGATGAATGGATGGATGGAAAAAAGCAGGTAGAAGAGCTCCTTAAGTAAAAAAGATTGGCCTCTTGTGAGCCCATGATGCAACAAGCCAAAAGGAAAATTTTCCGCCCCAAAAGAGCTCTACAGGCTCTACAGGCCTTGTGACTTGGTTTGGGCTACATGGGCCCACATGGCATCAGTTCCTGTACCCTTATTACCAGCCTATTGCGTTCCATTCTGGTGTTTCCACCGTTGCGGGGCAGAACCAGCCTCTTTGCTGTTCAATCCCCTGGCTGTTTGTCCATTACAACCAGCCCAGTTACTCCTATTTCCTTACTTACGGGCTGGTTGCCTCATGCAGCCAGCCCCTGGCCCCACATATGGGCCAGGTGGGACCCAGGACTCACCTGGGTCTTGTCTCAACCTCACTTGGGGGGGTCTAACCAGCGGAAATGCCTCCCCCCCCTCTTTCTCTCAAATCCCTGGTGGGGGCGGTCAAATCCCCTCACCAGGGGCCCTGGGGGTTGATACCCCCAGGGTTTCATCAGGAATAGTGGGCTGGGGGGTAGTCAGATCCCCTCAGACCGTCGCTCCTCCCCCTTGGTAAAGGGGGGGGGAGAGCACCCCTCTTGCTTTGCTGGTGGGAGGTTGATCAGATCCCCCCCACCACTGGTTGCTCTCCTTGCGGATGGCCTTGTCATCCGCTGGGCAAGGGGGTGATGAAATCCCCCCTGCCCTGACTGACCGCCTTGTTGTGGTTGGTTGCTGGCTGGTTCAACCCAGCCAGCCACCCCCTCCCCCTTGCAATGGAAAGCAAGGGGAGGGGGAGGGAGCCGGGGAGGCTGGCCCTGGCTCCTGTGGCGGTGGCAGCCGTTTGCAACCGGCCGGGGCCGGGCGGGATCCCTCGGCCGCCGCGACAGCCCCACGTGGGCCAAACCAAGGGATACAAGCGGCCCTGAGCGGGCCGCAGCACGGGCTGCAACACGGGCGGCGGCCCCAATGGGCCGCCCCAAGCCCAAAACCTGAGACAAACACACTTTGGCAGGCCAGCCTTTCTGGCCAAGTATGTCCAAAATAAACCTTGGGCCCAATTATGCCCATACAAGCCCATCTGGCTGTATTTTCCCATATGCCCCAATGGGCCCGTTAAGGCCTGTGTACCAATGAGCCTGTTTCACGCGTTTTGAGGCCAGTTTCCCCAAATCAGTGACATCCACACAGGCCCGTATGGTCCTTGTGAGTGTCCAATGGGCCGGAGAGGCCCATATGTGCATCCCATTTGGATTACACTTATATGTAGGACGCGCATAATTGCATACGTATTTTAACCATTTTAGCACGCTTCCTCAGTTCTGTCACTCAGCTGTGCCTGTCTTTGGTCTATTAGTGAGTTATTTTCATGTCAAAACTTGTCTTTCTGTTAATTTGTCATTTTTCCAGTTTTGACAATTTTTTTATTTTACTGAGTCTGATTGATTAAAATATACAGAGGTGGGTGATTGTAGATTCTCTGTCATCTTATGATTCTTCTCTTCCTTTTTAATAATTTTCATTTTGAATTTTTGCTATTTTTTGTGGTCCGCAAAGATTTGTTGATTTTGATTTTGTGACAAATTTCATTATTGTTTCATTTAATTTGTCTGCCTCATTAATTGATTTTATATAATTTTATTTGACTTTTGGAGGCTTCAAAACATCGTCTAACTTCTAGTAAAATCATCACATATGCATTGTGCATGCACATTATTTGTAACAGTTGCTTGCTGTACCTTGTCAATGGGATTTGACCTCACTGTCTTGACACATGCAGGCTTGACAGCTGCAGGTGGGAATTTGAGAATTTTAGAGGCAGACAGTGGACAGGGGCATATTGCATGCCAGTTTCCTGTCATTTGTCTGCTATATTTGATGCCAGAAGCTTTCATCAGGTGGATGCAGGACTGCATGCAGGAATTTTGACAAAACACAAATCTGCCTGTAACTCCTAACATATAAACAAAACTCAAATTCTTACTTAATTTCAGGTGTGAAACCTGAATGTGACAATGTGTTGGAAATATTAAAATTTCAAAAAAGTGGCATAGTGGTGCCATGACTTGTTTGTTCATTTTGTTTTAATTATTTTAAAATGTGGAGGAGTAAGAATTCAAGGGTGGGGCCAGTGGGTGACACTACCTAATTTTGGGTGGGAAATCCAAATCTGTAATAATATTCATTTATTTCTTAATCCTTCTTGGTTTTATTGATTATTTTGATTTTATTCTTATTTTGTCTACTTGGGCAGGTTGCTCTGTGTAAGCAGCCAGCTGAAATGTGCAGGAAAACCTGCCTGAGGCAGTGCAGGAATCAAGGTTTGAAGGAGCAACTGCAGCAAGGAGAATCCTGCAGAAAATCTGGGTATCATGCAGTTTCTTTGGGAATATGCACAGACTTTGGAACAAATAATGTTTTAGATTGAGGAAGAAGGGTTAATGGCTTCAGGGAAAAAGCTTGTGGCATGCATTCTGGCCTTGGATTTCCTTGGGCATGATGATTTATTGGAAAGGGTTCAAAAAATAAAAAACAGTGTGGTGCAAGAAAGTGTACTAATCTAAGTATCCACAAGAATCCCATTCTGGTCCATGAATTAATCAATCCTCTTTTTCCCAAATACTATTCCACTCTGTTATATCAGAAAATCTTCCTCTGCCAAATGGATAACCACAAACTGAAATGCCTTGGAAGACAATCCCTGAATTACCACTTCATTTTTTGTGTTATGATTCTGTGCCTTTCAGACTCTTCTTTTGATTACTGATGTAAATAAAAACTATGACAAGAACTCCACAATGAATTCTGTACTCTGATACTCTGAATTAACACTTCTGCAATCTCTGATAATAAAAAAGATGTTCTCTTGATACTCAAATAATATATATGGTTTGATGATCTCAACAACTAGAAAAAACAACCCCAAAACCCATTTCTGGAACAATTTAATTTCAAACAATTACTTCCCCCACACTGCCTCTTCTCCTTATGCACCTCCACAAATGAACTTGATCAACATTATTCATGATCAGCCTAGACAATCTGTCTGGATGCATTATTTGTGTCATTACCTGTAATCTCCAACAGCCTGACTAGTCAATTGGCCCCTATATGCCTTCCCAGATTGATCCCTGTCAATCTTTCTTTGGCAGCTCCCCTACAATCTTCACATACTGTGCCCTCAATTTTTGCATCCTATTTTCCCAAAGATTACATAGCCTTTTTCAACTCCCACTGCATACCTCTTAGTTTTCCTTGGATTCATACTTGATATCTGCAATCACTTGACTGTTCATACTTCTCCACACTTATACAAATAAAATCCTAGGAGAATCAGACCTTACATCCATAGCTGCAGAACATGGCTGACTACTTCACTGCAACCCCTGTTTTTTGCAAAAGGAAAATTCAGGCTCAGAAAGCATATTTTTCTTCATATCCTGCATCTGCCCACTGCTGAGCCTTTTTCTTATTCCGCCAGAGTAGCTGATAAACCAAGATCAGCTTCTTTTCCTATTGTGCTGCAGATCCTGCATCCGCCCACTGCTGAGCCTTCAGGTCTGCCTGTCACTGCTCAGCCTGCTTCTGTTGGTGTGTATCAATAAACACCACAGAAATAAGGTCAATAAGGTACTTGAGTTTCTAACTGCACAGAATTCTACTCACATCTCTCAGTTTCTGGGTTTGAGTGGGTTTGTTTGGATTTTATTTGAGAAATTTTCCTAGGTATTGAGTCCATGGAGGAAGTTTATTTGGAATGGTGCTGAGTGTTTGTGGACTGAGGAGTGCAATTGCATGTTCCAAGAGCTAAAAGATATATTTTTTCAGCAGATCTTGCTGAAGGACTTGGACTTCAAAAATGGGGGCTCCAATTGGCATTAGATTCTAGAAAGTTTGGGGCAAGCAGAGCTCTAACCCAAGAGGATTAGATGTAAAACTGAACTGTAATCTAAAAATTGGTAACCTTTTCAGAATTAAAATCTTGGTATTCCCAGCCAAAGATGGAACTGTGCCAAGTCTGCAACATGTGTGGTGGGGTGTGGCATTTGATCAATTAGTAGATGCAGAATCTTTAGCTAGGATTATCAATTTGCCTAGTTTACCTCATAGGAAAATGACAAGGTGGATCATATACTTACAGCTGTTTTACTTTACAGTTAGGAAAATCCTGTGAAAGGCCTTTAAAATTCCAGATTCCTTGTCTCAATTTACTCAGGTTTCAGGTCATAAAAGGAAGATTTGGAAGTAAAGCAGAGATTTCTGAAGGTGGCAGTAGCTACTGTGGAGTTGGTAAGTTACCACTGGCAAAAATTGGACAACTCCAGGAACTGGAAGAGTATCTTCAAGAACTCAAGTTTCCAGAAGGAGTAGTGCATAAAATTTTCAGATGGGTCTTATGACAAGCTCCACATTTCTTCTTTCAAGACAGGTAATTGAGGAATCTTTATTCACCAATAAACTTTGTTTTTCTTACAGGGATCAAGGATAAAGGGGAACTATTGCCAAGTTTGCACAATGACTTGGTTCAACAGGGGGAAGCAGAGGCCCAATGCAGGGTAAGAACCAGGTTCTGGTGGACAGAACTTGGATGGATGGTGTGGGACTGGGTCTGGAGTTGCAAAGTGTGTTAGTGGAGGAGTACCAGGTTACCATGGTAGGTAGGTATTCAAACAGTAGAGGATGCACTTTTTGGACAAGTTTTGTTGGATGGGGCCCATATTAATGCAGGGAATTTTTCATGCCTTCTGGTGGCTTTGGGAAACTTGTCTTTTTGGGTCAAAGCTACACCATTGGGGAAATTCTCTGTGGAGAAGATTGGGTGTTTTCTTTTGGAAGATTGGTTTACTTGTTTTGGGTGTTTGTGGCTGATCACCATAGATGGAAGTGCAGAGTTTTGGGGAAACCTAAAAAGGATGGTCACTTCATGCAGAGCCAAATTTGTTAGAATCACAGAGTACTACTCAAAACAAATGGGGGCCATTTAGAGGGGGTAGCAACCTCTCCAGGACGCAATGGTTAAGATCTGGAAGAAAAGCAGTAATAATTGGAAGGAGGTTCTACCAATATTCTTTTTTTCAGATCAAACCTCAGTTAAATTGGGGACCAGATATTTACAATACAATTTGATTTATGGGAAGAAGCCGGTGCTCCCAGTGGATATCAACACACCAAACTATTTAGCCATTGACTGGTTGAGGGTAAAGAAAAGGGAGGACCTGTTTGTGGCGCATATGGGGCAGCTTTTTGCAGAGAAAGGAGACCATTTCAAAGGTTGAAAAAAGCCTGAAGGAGAGCCAGGATAGGTCTGTTAGTTATTGGGAGAGATGCTTCACTAAGTGTTTGTGGGACCCTTTGTGGAAGGGAGAAGTTTTTTTGATGTATAATTTTAGTCTGAAAATGCAGTTGGAAAAATTCTTTGCAGGCCAGTGGAACAGGCCTTACCATGTGGTGAGACAATTTCATGGGGGGAGTTACCAGCTAGAGGAGCTTGACAGTACTTATTTGAAAGTGAAAGCGGCAGCAGCACACGTGAAGAAATTCAATGTTCAAGGAACCACAGGGTTCAATGAAACTTTAGAGTCTGGCAACAAGGACCAGGAGATGGCAGATTTTAGGAGTGCAGACAACAATCCTGGGGATCAGTTTTTGGGAGATGAATAAACAGAGGATTGAATGTTGGGACAAAATTCAATTTGTGGGGGGAAATGGGGAAGCTCAGAAAACTTACACAAGCTGTGCAGAAGATCCAGTCCCATTGCAGAAATTTATCTGGGGTGGTCCAGGTTTCCTCAGGTGATGTGTGGAGTGATTGGGGAAGAATTTTTTTTTCTTTTTTTTCTCAGTTTTCTGAGTGTGGATTGTGTTTTGTCTCAAGTTTTTCTAAGTTTCTCTCATACTCTCCCTTTGTCTCAATTGGGGATTTTATTGGCTCAAATTGTTTCAGAGCTTGTTTTCTCTCTCTCTTTGTAGGATGGCATGGGAAATGAAGTGGGTTCTCTCTGGGGTGGGCCAGTTACCATAAAAAAATAACAATGATAATAAAATCCTTACCAGCAAACTTCACACCTGTCAATATTCCTACATCACCAGTTCCATTTTGTTTCAAGGCTGATCCACTGTTGCTTGTCATCTCCAATGCCTTACTTTCTGATCTGCCTAAGTGATTCATTCCCATGTTAAATTCTTGACTAATCCAGTGTCCTTGAGGACCAAGTGGGATCTTCTTCAATTGATCATAGAGGTAAAACACATAAAGAAAAAAAATAGAGAAGAGGAGTAGATTGTGCTTTCATGGCATTATGAACATATGTAGAAGTTTCAGCAGTACCTTTTTTGAATTGGGGAGCTACAGTCTCCCAGAGCTTAGAGAGATGACTGTTGAGCATGCAGACCAGATTGAAGATGAGAAAACCCACAATTATTACTTGAGCAGGAGCTGGAACTGGCCAATATTGGCCATTTCTGGAATTTCACACCACAGCGCCAAGATTAACCCCTGCACATCCTACCCAATCAAGTGGTCTAGAAAACCATCCAAGCCCGGCTTGGCACCCGTCAAGTCAAACTTGAGTTGGTGCCCCCGCATGCTTGACACACCGTACTCATTTCTATGCACTGGTGGTGGTTAACATGCACATCTGTGCAGATACTCTCTTAATTATCACGTCACTTTCCTCTCATACAGAGGGGCTGTCATCCGCTCCCCAGTTGCCATCTAGTGCTTTATGATCTGCTTCACCACGAAAGTCGAGGAAGAGGCAAAGGCTCCGGTACATCATTTAAATCACGGCGGTTTCACAAACGATGTAGTCATCTGAATTGGATAGAGAAGGCTTTTTTGGTAAGAATTTTACATAGAAGTCGACTCGGAATTGGTACACGATTTATCGAACATTTTTAGAGCAAAACATAGAGATAATTAAAGGCAGAGGTAAAAAATTTCATCGGACATTTGTTTTTGCGAGTTTGTTATCTTAAGAGAGACAAATAAACCACAAAGTGAGTTCTTTCTTTCAATAAAAAAATTCAACAAAAAAAAAGAGCTGGGGCTTGAATAGGAGCTTTCTGCCGGAAGCAAAGTGTTGGGCGACGCATGGCTCGTGGGTGGATTTACGATGCCAATCTTAAAGCTAAACGATAACCGAGAAGAAAAGTGATCAAGCCAAAGTGGCCGCCGCGCTACCCAAAACCACAGTTTGTCTTTCTTTGCATTTCGTAACTAGACAAAATTGGACGACAAAGTAATAAGGCTTCACAATCACTAAAATCAAGTTAAACCGGGCAGAGACTGCGTACCAAAAATAACTTTGTTCCCCTCTTTCCACATGCTTGTTTCGATTGTTTCACCAGGATACACCGAGCCAACAAATCGTACTTTAATATCTTTGAACGGGCCAAATTTTTCGTAGACATGTTTGCCGGATATACCAAAGAAGCATAGCCCATGCAAAATGGGGATTTCAAAACCGCCAACGGCGGAAAACGCCGGATCGATATGTAATGGATTGTAATCTCCGTTCAGACGATACAATGCGGCCTGTTTTGGTTCAGTCTTTTCGGCCACAACCGCGTCAGGTTGTCGACTGGGAGGCTTATTCAACGCAGTGGCTGGACCACGATCGCTTGAAGATTTCTTGCCCCCAAATCCACCGGCTCCTCGAATAAACATTGTGCTTTGATTTTCAAACAGCAAATCACCAGATTCTTGATCATATGTGTGGGTAATGCTAACCACCGCGGCCGCTTTGCCTTTATCCGTTGCTTCTAACAGTCTCGATTTGTTCACAAATGTCCCACTAGTGGGGATCGGAAACTTCTTGATCGATAAATACTGCTCCCCGTGTAAAAGCATCATAGGGCTGTAATTAGGAAGCCAGTCCACTAATAAACGAATAAAAAACGGCAGTAAGTAACAATCATTCAAAGCTTCAAACGGCCAAATGCTGAAAAGGCATCTCACGCGACATAGAAGTTGAAGAGGGAAATTGGGGGATCACGCCGAAAGTCGGAATAACTTGGAAGTCTTCATCATTTTCATAGACATATTTCAACTGTTTCTCGGTTGCGCCTATTCCTAAATTATACAAGATGCAATCTTTCTCGGTGAAAGAAAATTCCAATGGTTCTGGTACCGCTTTTTTCGCCGTGACCACAATTTCAGAATCTTCAGGGTCGGTATAGTCATCGGTGACCTGGTCAGCTGAAAAAGAACCAGATTCTTCTTCGACTCCAAAGTTCGACACAATCTGCTCAAGTGCCTCAGAGGTCGTCGAAGGATATGTGGCTCGGTCATCGAATTTCACAATTTGACCCCATTTTTCTCTGAGCTTTTCTGGGGTCACTTTACCGGCGGGAAACTGCGCAGGAAGATATCAGCCGTGGGATCTGATACTCAGTCCGTTTCAATGCATACTTACCGAGTATCCAAAGGATCTTTGCCATCGCACCGCTGCGCACCAGCCACCGCTAACCTCATACAGTTTACCGGTGGTGTCTTGGTTGGCTTGACTAGTTAAGTATCCCACCAAAGGTGCTACATAATCAGGCTTAAAAGCTTGCACCATCTCTTCTGGCCATATGGTGGCAGTCATCGAAGTACCAGCGTTGGGCGCAATTGTGTTACACAAAATGTTGTGTTTCCTCCCTTCGATAGCCAAGGTTTGAGTGAGTCCCAAAATCCCTGCCTTAGCGGTGCTGTAGTTTGCCTAGAGAATCGGAAATAGGTGAGGCACTTAAGTATCAAGTCCGATCAACCCGGAAATGACCACTGTCACGACTTACTTGTCCAAAGTTACCGTACAGACCCACAGCGCTAGTGGTGTTGAGAATCCTGCCATACTTTTGTTTTAGAAAAATGGGCCATGCAGCGTGAGAAACGCTGTAAGTTCCTCTGAGGTGGACCCGCAGTACAATATCCCATTCCGCGTCCTCCATACTGGCAAAGCTTTTATCACGCAGAATTCCGGCATTGTTGATTACTACATGGAGTGCCCCAAAATTATCCAAAGCAGTTTGGACAACCTTGTTTCCATCTTCAACGGAGCCAACGCTAGCAACAGCCTGGGCGCCCAATTGTTTGACTTCATTGACTACTTTTTCACAAGCTTCTTTGCTCATATCATTCACAACCACATTTGCCCCGAGTTTACCAAACATGTGGGCATATGCGCGGCCAAGCTGGGAGTCAAGTAAAAGAGCGACTTAAATTTTGGATGATGTTTGCCAACACGTCGGAGTGGTACTTACACCATTTCCAGCCCCAGTAACCAGGACAGTTTGGCCGCGGAATTCAACTGGGGAAGAGGCCTGTTTGTTAGAAGAAAGCTTCTTGGCTTGCTCTAAAAATTCCAAATAATTAGCATCTGTGATATTCTCCGGGTACGTCGCGTTCCGGAAGTCGTTGATCTCATCAAACCTGGCTAAAACCTAAAGAGCGCATACGCACAAGAAGAGAAAAGAAAAAAGTCAATTGGTACGTCCGGACAGTCATAAAACTTGTTGAAGTCAACGCACGGCAGATGGCGTGAAACTATCGTCGGTTCTAAAGACAGCCCCTCGACATCGTTCCCTTCTCAATTTTCCGTACCAGCCGGCCCCGGCCTCGTAGATCTGGCCACTTTCCTGGGTGTTTCCTTCAGAAACTAGATACGCAACCAGTGGAACAATGGCTTCGGGGGTCAACTCTTTCAACATCTCAGGAGGCATGATGGTGGCAGTCATTTGGGAGGCTGCTACGGGAGCTATCGCATTGACAATGATGTTGTATTTGGCCCCCTCCCGGGCAAGTGTTCTCGAAAAAATGACCTGAGAAAGTTTTGCAGCAGAGTAGTTGGCTTGTCTATTAACGGAATTGTCGTCGGAACCAATCAGCCTCCAAATAATCAAGCAGTCCAGTATAGAGAAAGGGAAGTTTACCCAAAATTTCCATAGAGACCGGCAGCTGATGCGGTCTGGTTTTGTAAGCGGAGGAAGATTTAGTCATCCTCACCCTGGATGAAAGCCAAACTCTAGTACCCACGTTGATAATGCGCCCGTACTTCTGTTTTCTCATGATTGGCCAAACTGCCTTGGTGCAGGCATATGGACCTTGAACGTGAACAGCTTGTACGACGTCCCATTCTTGATCTGTCATGGACTTGAACGATTTGTCTCTTAAAACTCCAGCATTGTTGATGAGGACCTTGAAATGGAGTGATGGCAAAAGTATCGAAATATTATGATCACGTTATCAGCAAACCGATTGGCATTCGAAGCCACTCGAAGGTGAACGGTATAACTCACATGAACAGTGCCATATTTCTCGACTGCCTGTTTGATGATCTTATGCCCCTCGACGACATTATCATAATTAGCCAAGGCATCACCCTTGCCGGAGCTTTTGATCGGAGCAACCACTTTGTCCGCAGCATCTCGACTCATGTCATTCACCACGACGTTGGCCCCACGGGACGCAAAGAAGATGGCATAAGCTTTTCCCAAACCACCACCAGCACCGGTGATGACGACGGTCTGACCGATCGGTGGGAAAGTTGAGTCAGAAGGCCGATCGGCAACCTGAGCAGCAAACAAGCAGTGGCAGGCATACTTTTTTAGTAAAATCGATCGGGCTAGACATGATGATGGTCAATCTTCCGCCCAAGTGGATTGGACGATCAACGATGCGGAAAGCAGCGGCAAAGACTGATGAGAAAAAAGAAAGACAAGCCAAAGTGGAGAGCGATCAGTCAGTGCTGGTCGAACAGAATCCGGGAAGGCAGCCTGTTGATGAAAGAGGGAGGCAGGAGGGGCTTAAAAGTGCTTACACCTTAGTCTGTGAGGACCGTCGAGAGTTGATGGGTCCGAAGGCCGACGAGGGGAGCTGAAAGATCTCGAGCGTGTGGATGATGATCGAAAGGAGGCTGGGCCGGAATGAGTCGCAGGAAGATGGGGATGGAGGATGATGGTCAGGAGGGGATGGAAGGATGGATGAGGTTGGAGAGCAAGTTCAGTCGTAAGTCAATATCAGTGGGGAAGCTCCTCGAGTACACATATGTACTTACAGTCCCCACGATACAGATTGGCATGTAAATATGTATTTTACGTATGTACTTACATCTCAGGGTGGCAGTCGACTCAGACGAGACCTGGACCTGCAGTGGCAGTTGGCGACCGCGAGATGGAGGCGGTAGATTGGATCGACTGGCGAGATGGATGACGTCATTCGGGGAGGAACGAGATGATCGAGTACTCCAAACCCAGAGTGAACCCACCGTCCGAGTCGCACCAAACCGGCTCGGCTACTGAATCTGGGTTTGCAGCGTTCGCGGCTATTGAACACTGGTAGCCCCGTCGAGTGCATGGTGGCGGATGCGGATGATCGAGCTTGATACTCCAGAGTCCAAAGCCCGAACGAGCGAGATCATCACGACCATCTATCTCAGCCTCAGCGGGCAAGCAAGAAGATTTAACCCCATTCTGACTGCGATCAAGCTGGTGGCAAGCATCGACTGAGCTGATCCACACGGCCCAGGAGGTGTCCCTCCTCGCTAAGCCGTGGTTGGGTTGCTATGAGCTGGTCTCACTTGGCCAGCCTACGACGGCGAGTCGTCAAAAGCGCGGAAATCACAACCGTACTGTATGTATGTACATACAGTGGGTAGACAAAACTATTGGGACTGATTGACCTCAAAAAGGCAATTAATTTTTGGGCATGTCTTTCAAGCTAAATCCATTGTTCAAAAAGAAGCATGCATTCACTTTGATTCATGGGATGAGATATTTTAGCATCTGTACTTTACTGACAACACCATTGAAATTTCAAAAAATATCAAATTATGATTTGTTAAGAAAAAATCTTAGAAAGCACAACACAAAACACTCAAAGAACGTGGTGGAGGGAAAAAAAATTGTACCACCAATATTTTTTCTTCTTAATGAGGGTGGGAGTGAGGATTGAAAGGAACAATTTTCACAAGTGAAACATCAATATTGAAGGTTAGTCATGACAATTCCAACCAATTTTGATTGATGTTGATTTTTCAGTGCTTTGGTAAGATGGCAATGATAATTTTGAAAGAGATAGGTTGGAAGTCATGGGAACTGCTAAAAAGTATTCATTCAAGCTCTGTATGCATCTGATTTTCATATTATTCAAGTTCTCTGCACTTTTATCTACTTTGAGGTGCCTTGAGATGCTTGAGGTTGAATTGGTTTGAGATTGAATTGGAGTGGAGGTGGTTCACATTTTTCTAAAATTGAATCCAAACAATGCAATTATACCCTCTTCTGATGGTTGCACCATCTTGATTTTCTGAAACAACCAATCACCCAAAGAAAACTAAATATCAAAAAACAAAAAAATGAATCAGAATCAAAGATGAAGAAGAAGATTTCAAAAACATTACTTGCCACATTTGTGTTTTGAATCAATTGAGTAGTCCAACATCAAAATCCAAAAACTGAGTCAGTGGAAAGTGGCAATGGGTCAGATGGAGTGGGAGCCCAAAGATGGGTTGGTCAACAGAAAGATCAAGAGGCCCCAGGCTTCATATACATTGTTTGAAGTACCTGGTTATGGTTGCTTTGACAAACAGTCCCACAAATTTTGTCTACCCACTGTACATACATACATGCATGGGCTCTCATAGGCCAATCATACATCTCACAGTTGTGGGGGGTAGAGCTAATGGCTTAGGGGAAAAAAGTAGATGAGTAGGCTAAACCATCAATTCTGTAAAACTTAGCTACCTACACTTGCAGTAATCAAACCTGAAGGTCTCAGGTTCAAAAGCACTGGAGAGTCCCATATATGAATTGCACCTGTCTACCCTTGAAAGGCATTGATTGCAACACTTTCCAACAATATTTGTATTTGTCTTAGTTCAAAGTTTTTTTTTTTGGTCCAGGTGGATTCTTGCCCTCTTAAATTTAATATTTCTGTTAGCCTCAAATGCCCACATGGTGATCAAGACTTGGTTTTTGGCTAATCAACTTTTGTTTCAACAAGAATGAATTCATGGAAACAAGTGTTTGGATTTATATTGAAGTTAATGATTTATGATGTGAAAAGCTCATTTGGGTGACACTTCAAGTTTTTTTTTCTGTTTTTATAATGCAAATTGCTCTGGTAAAATTCACCTTGAGGAGCAAGGCTGGTTGGTTGAGTTCAGCCAGCTTTGATTGGTGTCAAGGGGAGCTTGGTTGGATGCCAAGTGAAACCCTTGCAAGCCAAACCTGATAAAGCACTCTTTCAGCCTACCAGAGGCCAGGGACCCTTGTAATCCTTTAGCTACTAGAGCTAATGAATTTAGAATAAATACATTATTCAAGATTCTTCAGAAATGATTGGTAAATATATAGCTAAACCAAATGAAAGGAGGTGCTTGGTTTAATCAAAAGTGGATTAGTTAATAAATTTATTATTAATAAAATGAAAAGCAGGGACACAGTTTCAAGATGGAATCTTGAAAAACTCTCTTCAGAGGATTAAGCTTACAATCCACACATCTGTGACCTTGGAGCCTTTGGGTGAAGGAATTATTACCCAGAAATTATGTGGTATGGCTGTTCCTATGTTGAAAACCAGCCAAAGTATAAGTGAACAACTCACTTGGAAAGATTTTAATACCAGGGTACCTGAAAGAAATTTTTAAAGGGTGAATCTTGAGCATACTATGATTCTTTGGTGACTTACCATGGTTCAAAAGTTGAGTTGTAAGGGTTAGACTGTTCAAATCAAGTTCAGCCTCAATCCATTAATCACTGAATTATCTTTATAACTATTTTATTCCTGTATGGAAAAGTATATTGATGAATATGATAATGAGTCTCTCTGGTAATTAAATTCTAATTAGGCCTGTATTTATCCCTTTTCCATTTATCAGGGTTCCCCTTGATGTTTATCAGGTTAAATGGAGAGGGAAAAACCATGAACTGGGGCCAGAAGTGCCGTAATTCATGGCCCACAGGCTTCTTTTGGTGATTTAGGCCAGATCTCAATGTCACCTGTCAAGAATATGCTATTTCTTGTATTTTTTTATGTGATAATGATAGGGAAAATGGGCCTGTGGTTCATGTATACATTCTGTTGGTAGATGTACTTGCATTTAATTTATCTTTCCAATAATTTGAATTAAATATCCATTTCTGGAAATTTCTATACTATGTATTTTGTAAAGGTGTCACTTCTCCAGGTTTTAGAGGTCTGAAAGTGTTTTTTGGCCATTTTTTTAATTTGGGTCAAATATTTCAAAAGATATTTTGAGGGTTTTTGATATATCTTTTCTTTCATTTTTATCTTGTCTAGGGTATTTGATGGCCTTGCCTGATGGTTTGACATGCATATTCCATATACAGGGCTTTCCCATGTCTTTTGTAACACCATTTTCATGGTTTTTTGTGATAATTTCAGAACTGAAATACTAGTGTGTAGCTTGCAGTCTGTGTACTGGCCATGGACTTGCTTTGATGTGGCTGCGCACAGGAATTTTAGATCCTGGGGCTCCATGCATGTTCCAGGAATTTAGTGTTGCACACAGCTTCCTGCAGGAATTTTGACCAAACATTTTTTGTTCAATAACTCCTAAAATATACACAAAAATCAATTTCTGAATTGAATTTATTCAGGTGACACAAATTTGATTTATCATGTGAAACATCAAAATGGCCAAAAAGTGCCAGTTTTGGTTTGTGGTATTTTTGGTCCATTTAATTAAAGGGGCATGGAGTAGAATTTCAAGGTTAGGTCCAGTGGGTGACCCCATCTAATCTTGGTTGGGAAATCCATTGTTTTGATAATGGCCCATGTAAAATATGTGACCTTGGTGCTTCAAGCCTCTATAGGTATACTGGCTGTGGCTAAACTTGAAAAAATTAAGATAAAAACCAATAAGTAAATCAGTTATTGACTTAATAAAACAGTAATACTGTCACAGAACAACACAACTCAAACAATACTGGAGTATTGTGAGTAAAAGGCCACACCTTTATCTCTATAAAGAGATGAGGGACCTGGCTCTAATTGAATAAAGCCAAAAGGAGCTTTGCTTACAAAGTAAACTCACACCCTTTAAGGCAACAATAAACATTACAACTTCAAAGGACTTCCCACGCAAACATTGAGTTGAGTAATTGATTATTTGTTAGTATTAATACTAAATTTGAAGGCCCCAGTCATTCTTCTTCTTGATATTAAGCTCAATGGGCTTGTTAACTCTTGACATATTCTTGAATCAATAATATAATAAATAACTGAGGAAGGGGCTATAGGGTGAAGATCCTCCTCTTTTAAGGTAACAGGAGCCCTCAGGGGACTCAAGGAATCATAAGGGGAGTGCTAGGCTCCCCCTGGTTTTTTCCTCAAGGGCTGGAAACCCCATAAAATCATACCCAATGAGAGATAGGGTACTAGTACTCATTGGGGGGATTTTCAATGTAAAAGGTTCTAATTACATACCCCAAAGGCCAGTTAAATGATCCTAGTACATGAAATAAGTCAAAAAGACGATGCAGAATTTTTAGAACACCCCAGAAAGATTAAATACCTATAAATTGACAGCCTTTTCATGTACTTAATTCTTAATTCCTAGTAGCTTGGCAGATATTATACATATAAGGTATGTATATTATTGGCAATGATATTACATGGTTTATACGTTACAAATGAGATCAAGAACCTCTGAGTGGAAGCTCTAAAGGCTCAGTAAATTCTATTGAAGTATAATTACATCCCAAAAAAGGATAAGATTGAAATTATGGAATTTGTTTATACAGAGTAGAGAGTATGGCTTGAAGTAATTACTATAAATTTTCCCCAAGAGAATGCAAAATATTGGGAAGTTTTATATCAATAGTTGGGACGCACCTGAGTCCTCATACCTCAATTCAAATTTATATTGGATCCCCATCATGATGATATATATTATCAAGTTTTTAATTCCACAATCAATACTCATAAAAACATACTTCTAAAATATTATAAAACATTATAAAAATTTATTATATAAATCCAAAAATCTTGATAATTTTTCATTTTTGAATTAATGGTGGGTTAAACCACTGACCTTGGTTTCAAATAATTGAAACTGAGCCTAGTACTTAACCACTATACCAACAAGACATATGAGTTCTACAGACATTTGGACAAGTCTAATTGTCTTGTGGCTGACAGCCATTCACAACCCATATGGGTTGCAAATGGAAATTCATGGCTCAACAAGGAGAAATCATTTCTCATGACTCATGCATCCCCTGGGGGTTTGCAAACTCATTGCTTCATTGCTTCATCCCTCTTACTCTTTTCAAATGGCCCCTCAGTGAATCACCCCCTGCAATCCTACACAAAAATCAAATACACAAAAGCAAAAATCCCCAAGGAACTTCAAAAAAACTAATTTTTTCCCATCAGCTTCCAAAGGCTCAAGTAAGCTCAAGAGAGCTTATCACATCATTCTGGTAAACTGGCTCAAAATTCCCTCCAACTATGATGCTTGCTTTGGATCCAAAAACAAAACACAAGTTGGCCAACCTCCATCCTCTAAGGTTGATGTTTATCTCCTGATGGCCAATGAACTAAAGAATAAAACAACAGGTAAGCTGGATTTTCCATCCAAACAGATGAGGGGCAAATTAAAATAACTATCAAGCCATGTACAAAAAGGCCCACTCAATATAAATCCCCTCTGGCTTTGGTATCACCAACTCCAATAAAGCCAAGGGAATCAACTCAGTGGTTGATGAGTTGGACTCCATTTGAACTTTTAATATTCCAATGGATGAAATATTTGTAAAGAAGGCCAAAATTTCCTCTTTAGCTGATTTTTATGCCCAAAAATTGGATTCCATTGATGCTGAGGACTTGGTTGTAGATGCTCATCCAAGCAACAATGATCCTGATGAAACCTTTGAGTGCCCCAAATCCAATGTGGAGGAGGATATACCAACACAACCAGCTCCAATCATGTCCACATTGGCATTGATCAACCCTTCAAATGCTTGCTTGTATTCCTCAATTACTTCATTTTATTTTTCCCTTCCTGGGTTGAAAGAACTGGAAATATTTGACAATGGGGAGCAAGATATTGCAGTATTGCCATTACAATCAACATCTGTTCAAGCAAGTAAGAAATTTTATTTCTTTTCTGGTTCATCCTGACTAATTTAGAATGTAAAAAAAATCCTGATCCTTTCCTGAATGGCAAAACACTCACATCACCTTCAAATAAGATTGATGATGTTCCCACGCAAACTTCCTCTGGAAAGGGAAAGCAAAAGACCCCAAATTTTATCAACATCAACCCCAATAGCTGGCAAAAGAGTAGAAAAACTTCCAATTTTTCTGGATTTGAAGATATCAGGGAGAATTAAGATTCAATTAAGTGCATTGATGGAATCTCCTTTCTTTTGAAATCCAGCTCATTGATATTCCCCTACAAAAAAATTCAAATTATAAATTGAATTGAAAAAAATGAATTTAAAAAGCAAAGGTGGGATAATCAACTGACTATTGATGGTCAAAAGCAGAAAGCTGAGAGTGTGGCTTATCAAAATAAAATTGGATTCCAAGTGGAGATAGAAAGAGGCTGAGTTTCAGTTTCCAAAAGAGGAAAAGGAGAAGGATAAACAGGAAGATCAAATGGAAAAGGAGAGGGATCAACTGGCCATGTAAAAAAAAGATTGGTTATATGTAGCCATGGCATGCATTGGTAGTTGTAGAACATTGGAATAAATACAGCAGATTACTCAATTTCTTGGCTTGTAAATATTTTTACTTGGATAAAAATTTCACAAAAAAAATAAAAAAAATATTTTTCATTACAACAACTTTTGAGACTATTTTTAACCCCACCAATAAAAAAATCTTTTTTATTTTTATTTTTTTTTATATTTTTTTTCTAGAGTATATTTTTACACTTTTGAATTCCCTGCAAATGTTCTTAGTGTTTCTGTTGATTTGCATAGATATTGCCATTCTTGTATGAGTGGCAGTTTCTGCTACTCCCAAAGAGATTTCAGAATCTCTCTTTTGAGCCCTCTTTTGCTGAAAAGCCCTATTCTTGCCACCTCTCTATATTTTTTTCAAAGAATCTCCTCCCACCTTGTTTTCTCCCATCCAAATACTTCAATTGGGGTTAGGATCTAGAAGGCATTTGATTCATTGTGTAAAATTTTAAGGGTTGCGGGAGAAGAATTGGCAGTCCAGAAAAACACTTGCCAAAAAGCCATATTCTTGCCACCTCTATGTATTTTTGTCAAATGATCTCCACTTATCTTTTTCCCTCCCATCCACATACTTCAATTTTGGTGAGGATCAAGAATGGATTCCATTCATTGTGTAACATTTTGGGGGTTGTGGGAGAACAATTGGCAGTCCAGAAAAATGGTGGGTGTAGAAGTAACAGGGGGTCAAAGAGCTTGTTCCATTTCATAGCATAAAGATAAAATAGTGAAAATTATTTACAGAACACCTATAATCATACCCAAATATAAAACTAAATGGTAAAAAAAACAATCATTTGTAAAAAATTATACCAGTTGATGATCCTAACAAGAAAAAAAAGGTCATTAATGCAGTTATCATTTTTGATAGATGATGGAATGAAAAAAACAAACAAAGAAACCTCATGTTTATCCTAACAACAAAAATGATATACAGAAAACCTATAATCAGACCAAATATAAAACAAAATGGTAAAAAAAACAATTATTAGTAAAAAATTATACCAGTTGATGATCCTAACAAGAAAAAAAAGGTCATTTATGCAGTTATCATTTTTGAAACATGATGGAATGAAAAAAACAAACAAAGAAACCTCATGTTTATCCTAACAACAAAAATGAAAACAAAAACCAAAAAAAAAATTGACATGGGTTGCCCACACATAGATACATGCCAAAAAATAAAAATAAAACTAAAAAAATTACTTGAAATCCAAAGCAATCCCTAAAGAAACAAGCAATAAAAATCAGTATAATGGAAAGGGGGAGTAGGAGGTGTGGGAAATTGATTGCTCAATTGATTTTCAATCAATCAATCAATTGCTTCATCAATTGAAAATAAATTTAGCATTTAAAAAATTGATTTAAAATCAATTTAGAAATCTGAAATCGATTGCTCAATTGAATTGCAAGAAATTGGGAGGAGGGGGGGCTTACTTGAGGCGCCAGAGAGGGGAGGTGGAGGCGGGTTGGTGAGGATGGGTGGTTGTTTGAGGGTGGTTGAGGATGGGTAGGTGGGTGGGTGAGGATGAGCAGATGGGCGGATTGGATTTATGTTTATCTCTTGATTTTGAATGAACTTAAGAATAAAAAAAATGTATGCTGGATCTTTCAGAAAAACAGATGAGGGAGCAATTCAAGAATTATTGAGACAAGTACAAAAATTCCCAGTCAATTTCAGTCTCCACTGGCTTTGGTATCACCAACTCTGATCAAGCAAAGGGAATAAACTTGGTGGTTGATAAGTTAGACTCAATTTGTCCTTTTTGAATTCAAATGGATGAAGCATTTGGGAATGATGCCAACATCACCCCTTTTCTTCTTTCAATGCCCAACAATCCCATTCAGTTGATGCTGAGGACTTGGCTGTGGATGCTCAGCCTAGCAATGATGATCCTGATGAAAACTTTGAGTGGCCTCAATCTGATGCCAAGGTGGATACTCAATCACAAATGAAATACAGCAGATTAATAAATTTTTGGGCTTGCAAATATATTTACTTTGATAAAAATTGCAAAAAAAAATTCTTGATTACAACAATGTTTGAGACTATTTTTAACCCCACCAATAAACAAATATTTTTCTTTTTTCTTTTTATTTTTTTCCTGAATTCTATTTTTCCACTGTTAAAGTACCTGAAAGTGTTCCAAGTGGTTTTGCTGATTTGCACATACAGGGCCATTCTTGTATGGTTGGCAGTTTCCACAGCAGGAAATCCAAACAAATCAGAAGGGTGCATTGATTTTTGCCATCCATTTTCCCAAATTTTTGAACCCCAAGATCTGGTGGGACCAACAGTTTGGAAAAGGGAAATTTTAAATTCACGGCTCATTGAGCTGTGCAAACGGTTTGAAAGGGGCTGTGTGGCACACCACACGGTCCAATCCAAGCAATGTAAAACTCCCCATGGATGACCCAGCCTGGTCCGCCGGCGTGTGGGATTCCACACGACTACATTCAAGCCATGTGGAGTTGTACACGGCTCAAATGTAGTTGTGTGGCATCCCACACGCCACCAGACCGCAGCAAGCCAAAAAAAAGGAATGAAAGGGTACTAACATAACCCATAAAATAAATAAACCTTCCAAAAAAACAGAAATCAACCAAAAAATCAAAGAATGTGCATTTTTTAGCTTTTTTTGTTTTTAAAAAAAAAACATATAAATAAATAAAAAAAAAACTGGTACTATCCAATGGACTAGCCCTAAAGTAAAAAGACCCAAAAAAACACAAGTAACTGGACTATCCCTAAACTAAAAACACCAAAAAAAAGACAATCAACTTGACAAGCCCTAAAGTAAAAACACCAAGAAAAAATACAAGTACCTTGACAAGCCCTAAAGTAAGTTCAATGTGACTAGCCCTAAAGTAAAAGGGCCCAAAAATTAAAGAAGTCTTTTGACCAGCCCTAAAGTAAAAATGCCCAAAAAAATACAAGTCTTTTGACCAGCCCTAAAGTAAAAACACCAAACAAAAACAAGTTGAACTTGTGTTAAGCTGATCCCATCCCAAGCTTAACATAAGTTAAGCTTGTGATGGAATCAGCCCAACAAAAGTTGAACTGACTTACCATTAAACTCTCATCCAAAACACTTAATATAATGATTTTAACTCAAAACACTCAACATAATGATGTTCAAAATGTGATAATCCTTTATATTAATAGACCTTGTTAGCTGCATTAGAATTACAATTTATATGAAACCCAATGATGAAATGAAGTCAAAGTCTATTACAATCTAGAATACATTTTCAGTAGATCTTTGAGATGATCAATCCAATCAGAGGCTTTTTTAGAAATCAAGGAATGTGGTTTTGCTACAATGAGCAGGATTGGAATCTTTTCTCCCTCAAGTACTAATAGAACCCATTGGTCATTTTTTACAAAGGAAATGAAAATTGGATCTGATTGATCAGTAACACCATTTTTCATTGGAGTATAAGTATCACATGAATCCAATGAAAGGAAACATATAGGTCTGGAATATGTTTCTGCTATGATTTGACCCATATCTAATTTTGCCAGCCATTTTGAGGAGGGAATCTTTTCATTGATGTCTTCAACATCAAGGCTTTGTTTAATATTTTCAACCTCCTTTGCACCACCAAGCATCTTAATGTAGCATGCTTTATGTTTCTCTAATGTTTCAATCATTTGCTTCCTAACTTTAAACCAAACATGTTCTTCATAACCAAGAGATTTAGCAATGACTCTAAATCTGCAATTCCCATCTCCAATTTGATCCCAAACCTCACCCAAGAACTTATGGAATTTCTTGGGTATTTGATTGAGGTATTTCAAGTTTGGTTCCTATCATGAAAACTAACTGAGTATTCATTTCTTTAATCCAATCAATTAAATGAATACTCACCAAAGATGAGCTTCTGGTTGAGCTTTTCTGCACATTCTCTTCCTCTGAAGAGGATTCTGATTACAAATTAAGTTATCCCCATTCACTTTGAGTATCTTCCTCTGAAATATGAAATTCAAATTCAGATTCTGCCAACTTTGACTAACAATTCATCATTAGTTAGTAACTAAGTTCATTAAACCAAAAAATGAACATATCCCAAAAGAAAAGACTTACAATCTTTTTTCTTTTCTTGTTTTGAGCACTTCTAGTCCTTTTTTCCCCCTTGAGTTGTTTTTCAACATGCTCAAACCCAGATGGTTCTTTCCGCATATCTGTCAATTTTGGCCTGCCCCTACTTGATTGTAAGACTTTAGGTTCAAGTCTTGGCTTCAATCAATACTTTGTAATCTTCTGAATGATATACTTCAATAGGCTGCTTTGCTCATGATCTGGAGATTCCAAGATCATTGCATTCACTTTTTCACATATATGAGTAATGCTTAGCATTTCATCAACATTGCACTTGCAAAATTAAAAAGGATCAACCATTAGTGAATTAGGATTCATTAATTTAAAAGCATTAATCACATAGTAATTTGAACAATCCAACTTAAGCCAACTTACAGAACTAGAACTTCAAGGGTCATAGTCCAACCTCCACTGAGGATGAACATCTTTGGGTACCACGGATCCTCTGAATGCTAGATGGTCACCTATTTTGTGGGAACAGGGCAAACCCACAGTCTTGGAATATGACTTGGTGCACACTTCACCATCATGATCATGTTTGAATTTCTCAAATTGTTCCCTAATAAGATGAATTGCCTCTAAAGACAATTTGTAGCCCAATGGTAACATTTCAGGTGGAAGAACTGTCCCTAACTTAATTCAAGAGTTATAAAGTGACGCATGAACTGATTTAATTTGATTCAAAACTTTTCTGTCAAGGCTTTTCCAAACATCCAATAGGTTTCCCAAAGAGTTTTCAAGGAATTGTTTGAGATTTGCATGGGCCCCTTCAACCCAAGATGTTGTTTTTTTTCCAAAATCTGGGTTTATAAAAGTCCAAGCTGTTACAAATGTCTCCTTGATAGGGAAAATGTTATTTTTCATATAATCAAGTACATCCTCATAGTCTTTCAAGAGAAACTATACATATCAAAAGGTCAGAACCCAAAAATAGGAAGAATAAGAAGCAGTGATTTTGACCTACTCTGAGTTCTGCATCATTGACCTCTGCCTCTTCCTTGGTCTTTGAGGCCCCATACTTTGCCCACAGAGTCATAAAGCTTTTCCATCCTTCAACTTCATCAACAAAGCGCACTTTACAGTTTGCTTGTATGTTTTTAGACAAGTGCCAAGTGCAAAATTGTCTTGATGACTCAGGGAAACTAGATGCAATAGAACTAATCAGAGCTTTTTCACGGTCCGTGACAAAGACTTTTGGAAGTCTCTCAGGATCATAAGCCAACTCCTTTAATGCATTTACAGACCAACTGTAGAGCTCAAAGGTTTCTTTTGTTATAAAAACAAGAGCTTTTGTGAAATTTTTCCAATTGGCTGTCATTGCTACAACATGCAATAGTGGGGTTTTGTACTTATTTGTCTTATAAGTACAATCCAAAATAGTAATATGATGGAATTTTTTTGAAAGCTTTACTGACTCAGGATGTGCTAAGTACAGGGCCTCCAAGTGACCCTCTCCACTGAACTTTGACCAGTGAATCTGTTAAAAAAAATAAATAAATAAATAAAATAAAATCCGTTCCAACAAGCTGGTGTCAGGTGGATTTCGCGTCTGTGACATTTCTTCAGTCACCAGTCTCTGCTCTCACTTCCTCATCAAAAAATACTCCACTCGGCCCATTCCTCTGGATCTCCCTTCTCAGTCTCGACTACTCCTTCCATTATCTCTTTGCACAACCTACTCACTCCTCATCTCTCCTGGCAGTTGATCAATCAAAATCCTATTGTCTCCGTCAGATGGTTATTTGGTATGACTCAACCTGAGTCTCTTTCTCCATCTCCTTCTTCTTATCCTTCTTTTATTTCCTAATATGTTGAACACCAACCACCCTTTTTCCCAAACGCTTATAGAGGAGATAACCTCTTTTGGGACTCATTATCTTATTAATATTATCATCTTACTGGAACTGTCAATTTTACAACTTTCCTAAACTTCCGTGGTATGTTTCCTTCACTCATCCCTTCAGTTCTTGTCATCTCAATTTTTTTTGTTTTATTCTATTTCTTTTCCTTGTTCACTTCCCTGATGTGGATTCTTCTTGTTGTTGTTTCACCTTCAGTATTGGCTCTTTTTCAAATTCAATTTATTATTTTTAACACAATTAAAAGTAAAAATCACCCTGCACAACCAATTGCAAATCAAAGACTCAATCACAGTTCCTCATCATGAGCCAAGACACCTCTCTCAACTCAAATGACCCTTTACTTCAAACAATTCTTAAGACCGCCATCAAAGCCATCCCAACTCTTACGATGGACAACTTCTCCTTATGGCAAAATAGAGTAGAGAACATGTTAGACATCCAAGGAGCTTGTTCTGCACTTCTTTCCGAGGACACTCCTCTATCTTTCAAAGACAAAATATATATTTGATTGATTCTGATCTCCAAGCTTGATCCAACGGTTCATGCTAACATCATCACCTTTGACAACGAATAAGAGGCCAAGTTGATCTGGAAGGCCATTATACGTTACTTCTCCTCTTCCGAATCCTCCAATCGAGCCCGTGTCTTTGACGATCTTCAAAACCTTCCCTTCAACATCAAAAACATCCCTTCTTTTATCACCTCCGCAAAAATATGCATCCGCCAACTTTATGAGGTAGGAATCAACCTGCCTCAAGAAATCCTTGCCTACATGCTTCTTCACAAACTTCCGCCCAGTTTCAAGGTCATCAAGGAACAAATCACACACTCATCTACTATCACACCCGATCTTGTTCTTGATCACCTTCAAATCTTGGCCAATGAAAGGAGAAATAAAGAAGAAGGAAAAGTTCAGCTCACCTCATTACACACCGATTGAGAACCTCTTCCCAGATGTACAGGAGGAAAGCACAACAATCTGGCTCCTCACTCTCCCGCCAACTGTTGGGCTCTCCATCCCAAACTTCGAGAGGCCTATCTCAAAAAGAAGAACAAAGAAAGATCCTCCGTCTCTGTCAGTTGCCTCTTGGAAAAAAATTCCTCTCCTCTCACTAATCAAATTGTGTTTGACTCTGGGTGCTCTTCCCACATGGTCTCTGACCCTGATCTGTTTGTGACTATCTCCTTCAAAGAAATCGGACAAGTAAAAAACGGATCAAATCTTGAATCTCTTCTGATTGAAGGAATCGGATCAATTAAAATCATGGGGGACTGCGGCCCCATCCTCATCAATAATGTCTACTTTGTTCCTGACCTCTCCACCAATCTTCTGTCCGTCAGATGTCTTATACTGGATGGATATCATTTCCTGTTTAAAAAAAATAGATTCTCCGTCTCAAAGGATGATCAACCTGTGTTCTCCGGATTCTATCAAAATAACATCCCCATCCTTCCTCTTAAAAACGTTTCTGCCAATTCCACCTTGCTCTTCTCCCAATCTGAACTAATACATAAGGCATTAGGCCATGCAAGCTACAGCCAAATAAGAAATAAATTGAATATCCCCATCAGCCCTGAATCCGAGTGCAAGAGTTGTGCTCTCGGAAAAATAACGAGAGGATCATTTAAGAGTGTGCATTCCAAAGCCAACAAACCCTTCCAAGAGCTCCATCTTGACATAATGGGCCCTATCTATCCTCTCTCTCGTAATGGTCATCGATATATCCTTACCGTGGTAGATAGCTCAACCAGATTCTGCTCCGCCATCCCAATCAAGTCCAAGGATCTTGTTCCCCACATTCTACAGAGCGCCATTTAAATTGAACAGAAACGATTTGGCTATTATCCTTCAGTCCTTCACTCTGACAGGGGTACCGAATTTGTTAACAAGAACATGAAAGAATTCTGTGAAAAAAACTTTATCAGAACTCGACAGTCTGACCCCTATACTCCTGAACAGAATGGACTTGCCAAAAGATTCAATAGGACAATCATGGAAAGTCTCCGTACAGTCCTCATTGATTCCGGTCTGAAACGTCAATTCTGGGATGAAGTCATCAAGGCATGTGTTCTCACCATCAACCAATTCCCTTCTAACAAAAGTAAAAGAAGTCCCTTTGAACTGTTCAAGAATCAATCCATTCCTCTCAGTTTTTTCCACCCCATCGGAACCAAAGTTGTAATTCTGAAATCTCCTGCTAACCAACAATCAAAACTGGATGCCAAGGGAATTTCAGCCACTCTAATTGGCTATGATGACAAACTCCTCTCCTATTGTTTACTCACCGACACAGGCCAAATAGTCTCCTCAAAACACATCAAGGTACTCGGATTCAAAAGTCTTATAGATAATGCTTCTGACTGTCCAATCCATCAAGACCACCTTCCCTAGCTATCTCTTTCCGAGAATGAATCTGAAGATTCCGTCAATCCATCCCAATCTTATCCCATTTCTTCCTTAAACCCTGCTCCCAATGTCGCCTCAGATGACAAAATATCCAACCTTGATCAACCCGTAACATTTGAACCTCCAAATGAAGACAATGCTTCCAAAATTCCTGAGGAAGGTGATCTCCCCGTCTCTGACCCCACACCCAGGTACTATCTTCGGGATCGATCAGACAAGGTCAAACCCACCAAATACTCCTACCACACTAATGATACTGCGGAATACTCCGACGCGATTGATGAAGAATTTGAATCCATAGAATCCAAGGATGTCTGGGAGGACTTTCACGGGACACCAAAAAGTTTTCTAGACACCACCTTGATTCTAAAAACAAAACCCAAGACCGCCTCCTCTGAAGAAAGGAAGAAGGCTCGGCTATGCATCCGAGGATTCCAACAAACCCCAGGCGTTGATTTCTTTGATACTTATGCCCCCACGGGAAAATTCCCCTCCTTACTTGCTCTTCTCTCCCTCAGTGTTGACAAAAACTGTCTCTAAGACAGTTTGATGTCAAGGCTGCCTTTCTCTATGCACCTCTCCAAGAGGAAATCATCATAAAGACTCCAAAGTTTTCCAAACGTTCCTCTCCTTTCCTCAAGCTCAAAAAATTGCTGTATGGACTGAAACAGGCCCCTGCCAACTGGTACAATACTCTGACCAAATGGTTAAATAGTATTGACTTCCTTGTCTCAGACTCCGATCCTTGTCTTTTCATTCATCGAGAGAAACACACCTTTCTCTTCTTCCATGTTGACAATCTCATAGTTGCCGGCAACGTCGACACCTTTGAGAAACTATTCCTCTCTCGCTTCCCCAAATCATCCGCTCACAACCCGGGCCTTCTCCTTGGAATGGAAATGAAGGTCCTTGATGATCAAATCACTCTCTGTCAACAAAATCTGATCAAGAAAGGACTTGAACTCCTGAATCTAACAGACTGCAGACCTTTCTCCACTCCCCTGACTCCTAATATTCAGTTTTCCGTTGCCAGAGAAGCAGAAAAGAAGGAATTTGCTGCTCTCAATGTCAATTATCAAACATTCACTGGGATCCTGAACTTTCTAGCATGCCGTACCAGACCCAAACTTTCCCCTGCCGTGTCAATTCTATCCCAGTTCAATAATGATCCTGGCATCAGTCATTGGAGAGAGGTCATACACGTCTTCAAATACCTTGCGGGCTCTATCAATGCTTCCTTCAGAATTGCACCAACCCAGGGCCCTCATCGAAACATCCAATATTATAGCAACTCAACCTGGGGGGACAATCACACATCTAGGAAATCAAGGAGCAGATATCTATGCTTATGGAAAGACTGTCTTATATCCTGGTGCAGCTTGGGACAAAAGAACATCACTCTGTCCTCTACAGAGGCCAAGCTGTGTGCTCTCTCCGACCCATGTCAAGAGAACCTCTGGACCTCACACCTTATTGAAGAACTTTGGGGAATCAACCTGGAACCAACCAATTTCAAGATCAATAACAAGGGATTACTTGACAAAGTCAAACATTTTGGACACAACTCAAAAATGAAACACCTAGACATCAAAGCAAAAAAAATCAGAGAATACCTCAAGGATGATCTCATCTCAATCTCCCTAGTCAAATCCAAAGACATGATTGCCGACTGTCTTACCAAGGCCTGTAACCAATCATCTCTCGAAATCTTTCTTCTGCTCTTCCTTCAGTCTCCTCATACCAAATAATGGGGGGTGTTAAAAGAAAAAAAAATCCATTCCGACAAGCTGGTGTCAGGTGGATTTTGAGTCTGACATTTCTTCAGTCACCAGTCTCTGCTCTCACTTACTCATCAAAAAATACTCCACTCGGCCCATTCCTCCGGATCTCCCTTCTCAGTCTTGACCACTCCTTCCATTATCTCTTTGCACAACCTACTCAATCCTCATCCCTCCTCGCCATCAATCAATCAAAATCCTATTGTCTCCGTCAGATGGTTATTTGGTATGACTTGACCTGAGTTTCTTTCTCCATCTCCTTCTTCTTCTCCTTCTTTTATTTCCTAATATGTTGACCACCAAACACCCTTTTTCCCAAACGCTTATAGAGGAGATAACCTCTTTTGTGACTCATTATCTTATTAATATTATCATCTTACTGGAACTGTCAATTTTAAAACTTTCCTAACCTTCCGTGGTATGTTTCCTTCACTCATCCCTTCTGTTCTTGTAATCTCAATTTTTTTTGTTTTATTCTATTTCTTTTCCTTGTTCACTTCCCTGATGTGGATTCTTCTTGTTGTTGTTTCACCTTCAGTCTTGGCTCTTTGTCAAATTCTATTTATTATTTTTAACAGAATCCAACTTGTTTCTCCAAGCTGTTCATAGAGTACCTCAATCACACTTTTACCCTTTAGTTCTGCAAGTGTTACCTTCTGCTTAGTGTTATAGATTGTTTGGTCATCAACATAATCCTGCCCATCAATCTTGCTCAATTTTCTCTTAAGTTGTAACATATTGAGCCCATCTTTCATGCCTTCCTTAAGTAGATCCAAGGCTTTCCCAGAGATTCTCCTCAGTTGAGGATTCTCAGAGGGATCTTCAGATGGTTGATGGTTATGTTGCGTTTCTTTATAGGAGATTTGCCACAAGGGGTCTGCATTTGTGCAACTTGCATGGATTGAAAACTTGCACCCAACCTTCCTTGTGTGAGTTTGTCTAGACAGTTTGGTAAGAAGTTTTCATGAATAGGAACCATGTCTATCAAAGGCTAAATCCTCCTATTGGTCACGCTTTGAGTTGAAAACTGTTAAAGCGTAATCATGCTTCATTTCCCATGTTTGAAAATAATTTTGTGCCTCTTCCCTAGTAGAAAAAGCTCTCACAGGAGGTTGGTCCAGTGGATCTGTCATAGTTTCATAGTTATATTGATGGCATGCACTCCATCAGTTTCAATCAAATTAAATACAGAAAAGACCAGTAAAATAAAATGTTACTCACCTCCAGAGGTCAAATCCCACTGTGAAAAATTTTGTTCCTCAATTGTCACCCTTGATGAGGATGCAATTGGGGCTTCCAATGTTTCATTACCCAAATCCTTTTTTTCTTTTTCCAAAGCTTTGATGATGGCAATGTCAATGTAGATCTTCCATTCAGCCATTTCAGAAGAAGGAGGGCTTGCCACTGTTCCCATGAAAAAAAACGCAATGGTATACTTCAGTATTCAATCCAACTTTCAATTGAACAAACAAAGTTTGCTCACTTTTGAGTTGAGAAAGAATTGTTTTCAGATTTTTATCTGATTTCAATTTTCACTTTAATTTCACTTTTGTTTCACTTTAAAGTCTCTTTGGGATTTCTAGGTGTGGAACCAAAGTCCCACAAAGTATGTGTTGATTGCAAAGTTGGGTTGACGGAACCCAAGTGTGGTCCCGGGGGTACCCAAAATTCTGGCACAACTTCTGGGTGGTCATGCACCCCCAAACACTGCGGTTTTGAGCCGTGTACGGGGGTACACGGCTCAAATTTGACCTGTTTGGGAGTTACACGGCTCCTACACAACCCCCCGGGGGTTTCATGTGTTTGAAAAGGCCCTTTGTAGTTGTCTATGGGCCCCCACGGCTCATATGAGCCGTTTAGGGCCCTACACAACTACCACACGGTTGGAGCCATGAATTTAACATCACCCTTTGGAAAAATATTTTCTATTGGTGAAGGAAATTAGTCACAAATTTGATGTCCTTCTTATCTTTCTTGGAGATTTTATTCAAAGGGATAAATTCAATTATTGCAAACAGAGACTCATGATTGGATAAATCAAGTACAATTACCTTTCCAGAGGTGAAGAAATGGAACTGTTTGATCTTCAGTTTGGCCCGTTCAAACTCCACAGGGAAGGAGTTCTGACTGTTGTTTTTTTTGGCAAAAATGGCAGGATACAGATCCAAAGGTTGTAATTTTTGCGCAGACCACACAACCTTTTCATTAATGCCTTCCTCAGCTACTTCCAGTGAGATATCAGAATACCTCATTTGAGCCCTCCTTTTCTGGCAAGCCCTATTCTTGCCACCTCTATGTATTTTTATCAAATCATATCCTCCCATATTTTTCCCTCCCATCAAGATTTTTTGATTGGGGTTAGGATCATCAAAGGATTTAATTCATTTTGTAACATTTTGATTTTAATGGGAGGGGGATTGGCAGTCCAGAAAAACAGTGGTTGTAGAAGGATCAATGGGTCAAAGAGCATGTTTAATCTCTTGAATAAAAACAAATGGTGAAAATGATTTACAGATGACCCATAATTGAACCCAAATAAAAAAAATGGTAAAAAAAGAAAAATTATTAGTCATATTATAGTCAAGTTGGATGATCAAACAAAATGGAAAATAAATTACTTGTTGATGATTCTAACAAGAAAGAAAAAAAAGGGGTAGTCATGCAATAATTGTTATTGAAACATGATTGAATTAAAAAAAAAACATACCTTGTGTTTATCCCGCTTGATCAATCCAAGATCAACCAAGAAATTGATTACAATGATTCAAATTGATGGGTTCTTGCTTGGTTTAATGCTTCCATGGCTGGTTTCATAGCACTCAAACTCAAGCTGGACAAATGATGGCATTGATAGGTTGAAAAGATGTTAGAAAAATGGGATGATTTTAGAGAACATTTTGAAGAATTGGTCTTTGGGTTTGTTGAATTCATCATCATTTGAACTGTTGGAGCAGTCACCAATGATGAAGATCCTTTTAATTTCTTTGAATGGGTTAGATTAATTGGGTGAACTTGATGATGATTATCCATAGCTTGACCCCCAGGCCTGCTGACAATTTTCAAACAAGTCACACTTGTCAATTGCTTTTGACCCCTTTCTAAGCAGCCCTTGGAAGCATTTTGATTTGATCTGGGCTCTTGAATAGACAACTATTGAATGAGAGAAAAACCAGTCCTAAACCAAGGTATCCTTAGATCTAATTCAGGGCCATTTTGACAAATTATAGCTCCTCCAGAATCAGTACTTGCTGTTATTGAGCTTGTGATCCATTTCTTTGTTTCAAATACTCCCAAGCCTCTTTAAATGTATTTATTTGATTCAAGAAAGTAACTTCCCAATAAACCATCTTTTTGCAAGAGAGAATTGGACCTGAACCCTTTTCATTTGTGCCTGAGATGGTGGTGATTCCCCAACCTCAAAATCATTGGAGAACAGGTGATTAAACAAGTGGTTGTGAATCAAGATCCCCTGGAATCTGGAACTAACTTTCTTCATCCTTGATGGGTTGGTGCGTTTGGGCTTCCCAGTGGATGTTCCACTAGATGTATTGGTGACAACCTCACCTATCAAGCCAAGTGATTGAGATGAATCCCAAGGATTTGAACATGAACTACCATACCCACCATAAATCATGGGTTCCAATAAAATTTCACCACCTATCCAACAGGAAAATCTATTTGCTTTATTGATGGGAGAGATTATTGGAATTGTGTTGAACAACTTCCCGGAGAATTCCTTGTGAATTTCATCCAAAGGCACACAAATATAATATAAAGAACCAGAGTGATTCTGAAAAGCTGAAGTGATTTCCAAGAGGACAGATGGTGGGTATACCAATACAAGTATTGATGTTGGATGATGAGAAAAAGCCAAGAAATTTCCAAAAGATGGTTTCTGAGAATACAAAGAATGGGCTTGAGTATAGAGTTTTGATTTACTGGGCAGTGTAGTTCAAGTTTGAATGGGCTCCGTCAAGAATAATTGTGAGCAACTGGTAGAAGAAAGTGCATTGATGGTGATTGTATTACTACTTGTGGTTGATGGCATGAAATAAACAGGTCAACCACAGACCCAAGTAGCAGCTAATGAGGGGGAATGGGCTGGGATGGATCAAGCACTACCAGTTTGGGATTGAATTGAGCAAGAATCAAGAACAGAAAAGAGATGAGATATGTGAGAGGCAATGGAGATGGGATGGAGGTGTGAATGTGTGTTTTGCATGCAATGGATGGTGGATGGACAATGATGGATAAGTGGTATATTTGATGTTTAAAATCTGCCATTTCCATGAAAAACACCAGTTAGGGGGTATGGGTATTTCAGAAATTAAAAATGGCGGGTTTTCTAACAATGATATTCCCTATTTATTTTCAGGTAACTCTGAAACATCTGATGTGAAATAAGTGGGTTTTTTATTTTTAGTGGCATGTTAGAAATCAGGGTATTTGGCTGAAAACCTTTGTTTTTTTCATGGTGGGTGCACTAACTCCAATAAGCCCTAATATATCCAAAGAATTTAAAATTTCCCAATGCTCCCAATCAATCCAATTCAAAATTTCCAGTTTAACCAAAAATAGCTGATCATATCATTCTTGCTGACTGAACCAAACATTTTGTGAACTAAAATCATTTTATTTGGACTTAAAATGAAGCAAATTCTGGAAAAACTTTATCTTCTAAGACTAAAAGTTATCTATTGATGGAAAATAAGTGAAATTAGGGGAAAAAATGCAGGCCAGATTTTTAGTCAAAGCAGATCAGGAATTAATTCAATAAATGTTGGGAAAATTTAAAAAAAATTACATTACTTTCCCATTTTTACTTTATTTTGAATGAAAAATTAAAATAAAGACAAGGGGATGAAGTTGGTTATACAGAAATCAGAATAAACATGTCCTTTATACAATCAAATGGATGAAATATTTGGAAAAAAAAGCCAAAAACATCCCACTAGACAATTTTGATGCCCAAAGATAACATTCCATGAACCTGAGGAAAATTTGTGAGTCCTGAACCTAGTGACTGAAATGAAAAGGAAACCTTAGATCCTCTTCATTGGCAAGAATCCTATGACAGTATTTCTCTAGATATTTCTTCCCCAGTCAAATAAACATCACAATTTTTGATTAATTCAAATGATTTCTTGTATCCATCACTTTAATCTTTAGAGCCATAATTTCTCTGCTTGGATCAAACAATATCTTGTCAACAGCAGTAATCTCCTATGAAAGATAGGGGGCTTAAAAAATTGGAAATCTCAGCTAAACATCAAAAAATTGATGATTTTTTGAAAGATTCATTCTCAAAAATTGGAAAGTGGAAGGCCCCAAATTCCTTTAAAATTGAACCAAAAAATCCATAAAAAGAGGAAAAAAATCTCAATATTTGGAAAATTTGAGGAGGCTATGTAAACTATAAAATAAATCAATACCTTTGAATATATGAACAGTGGCACAAAGTAATTAATAATATAACATGAATTTATTTTTGAAACCAATCAGATGAATGATACAAAGTGAGAGAATTAATTTTGAAATTAAAAGGTGGGATCATCAATAATCAATTGAGGAACTCAATTTGAATTCTGTGATTATCTTTCAAGAAAAAAAAATTATTGCATTTGAAAAATTCAAGAAGGAATAAGATTGCCTTTAATCAGGGAAAAATTAAATGCTTCAATTTGCAATTTTTTTTATTGTTTTCAGTCAACTAACTCATTGGGGAATTTCCAAAATTTCTGGTGTAATTTGATTTTAACTATATTGCTTGGGAAAAAGAAGTTATGGAAAAAATGTTTATTAGGGTGTATCATATTTATGAAAATTTCCATATTTTTAAGTAGGGGCTTCAGAAAACACCTCAATTTCAAAAACACCATAAAAAATTAAAAACCCCACTTTTTTCACATCAGACATGTCAGATTTACCTGAATATAAGTGTTTTTTTTTCAAAATTTAGTACATAAAGGTACCTCTCTGTCTTCTCTATCTCTATCTTGTTTATATTTTCTCAGTTTGTCCTAGCAGCTTTCTAAATATCCCACTGTCTTCTTGCTCAATCTCTCTATCCCTCTCTCTCCTCTTGCTCAATCTTTCTTTCTCCTCTTGCTCAATCTTTCTTTCTCCTCTTTCTCAATCTCTATCTCCCACCTTGCTCAATCTATCAATCTCTCTCTCTCTGCTATTTATTTCTCTCTTTCTTCCTCCTCTTTCTTTCTCTCTTCTGATTTCACATGCTTGCTCCTGATTTGTCTGAAAGTATTAAATTTGAAACTTTTTCAATTGCAATAAATTCATTTACTCCTAATAAGCCTTGCCAGAGATTGAATTTCAATAGTTTAATGGTGGTGAATGATTTATTTTTTTTACTCATAATCAAAAGAGATATTCTCAATCCAAACTTGCCTATGGGGATGTTCTAAATATGTCAGTATACTTAGAAGAAAACTGCATTGAGCCTCCAAAATTTACAACACTGAAAAGTTAATTTATTTTTGAAATATTGCAAGGTTTCATTGGTGCGGTGGTTATCTATAGGCATTAACACAAGTAGGCTCAGCAGCAACATTCAACCAGAGGGCTCAGCAGTGAGAAGGTGCCAGATCTGCAGCACAAGAAGCCAAGCCGGGGTTTTGCATTTTTTGGAAAATAGTCATGGCCAATAATCAACCCCTCCACAATTGTGGAACTTGGAGTGAAGAATGTGAAAGAAATTAATTGGAAATATGGAGTATGCATCCATAACACCAACTATGGGGTATGCATTGGGATTGTGGGAGGATAAATAAGTTTTGGGAAAATCAAACACCAAAGCAAGGAGGTGGCATGTGGTTTGATGGTGTGGAATTCAGAAGTTGACTTCTTGTTTAACGGTTCCCAACTTTGGAAGTTATTGATCCCTTGCGTCTGTAAACCCTGAGTGCAACTGTTGACCCTTCAACTGAGAGATAGAGAATTGAGAGTAAAGATCCTTCCAAAACCTATGATGATCCAATGTGATCCTCAGTGATCCAATTTCTCTGGGTTGAGGATGGGTTTTAAGTAACCTCCCTCTCAACCCTAACCTAAGTACAACCAGAAACAAGCAAGAATAATGAAATACAACCCCTAAGCACAGAACCCTAGCCCCAACCCTACCCTTCCCATCCCATATCCCATATCCATCTGTATAGCCCGCCTGCCATTACTTCCACCCAGTTTGTCCTTCTCATGACGCGGCCCTTGCGCCTCTCCCAACTTGGAATCCCTGCGCATGTCCACATCCACCCAACACCCCTTTCCAGATATCCAAGATATTTCCGCGCAATCCAATCCGCGTCTTGCAACGCACAATCCTCACACAATACGTCCAATCCAATCCAATCCATCCCGTTTATCCAGACGCTGAGCCCGCAGGCCGGCTTGCTGCGGCAAAGTCGCACCCATTGCTGAGCGCGCAGCCAATTCTGACTTGCATCTATAAAAGACCACCACATCCCCCCCCAACATGAGTTCTGTCCCCAGAGATCCACAACTATCTCACCTACCCCCAAATATACCATAGTTTTCCACCTCCCCTTTGCACTGTTTAATCACACCAAAGAAAAGAAAAATACCCCATCCATCCCTCTTTGCTAGATGTCCTGCACGTATTGCAGCCGGAACGGCCTTGCTTTCCGTATCCTTCTGGGCCGGCTTTCCTGTTTTCTGTGCCAAGCCGGACACCACCGCTGCTCCCTATTTGAGGGCAGGCCTTGCGACTGCCCTCAAGGTTTACCGCGCAAAAGAACCTGGAACAACTCCTTTGTGGTCTTGAGTGACAAGGAGGTTTTGACCAATGAGTGGAACCCGCCCGGCTTACCTTGCAACCAACTGCAACACACCGCCCAAAATCCTCCATTGCGCAAGAGTCACAACTCAAGCTCACTGTTCCGCCAGGCTGGACCTTGGAGACACCAGGACTTTCCAGACTTCACAGCCTTTTGGAACCCCGCGCATCAGTGGGCTGCCCAGGTACAAATGAACGTACCAGCAATGGACCCAAGAATCCCCAACCGTCTGGCCGCACCTCCCCCACCACCACCAAGACCTGCTGCTCCTCCTCCGCCACCGCGTCCCCCCACTCCTCTGGTTTCAACTCCTCCGCCGCCATCCCCATCACTGGAGCCCGCGCGCGCCATCTCCTATGGTGATTAAGTTGTCATTGGAACCCACGGCCGCTGCAACCCCTCTGGCCGCAACTCCCAAGATCCCAGAGATTTCCCTCATTCCGGCACTTCCCTTGGCAAGGTTTGACACAATGGTGAAGGACGCGGACAAACTACTCTGTTGTTTTCTAGCGGTACCCTACACGCACACCACCAATGCACAACGTGAGGTCCTGGTGGCTTTCCAATCCCTAGCCGCGGCAGCTTGTGCGGATTCAGAGGAAGTGATGAGGAATTGGCCGACGTAGGTGGATTTCCCCCCCTTTTCTTCCTTTCTTCCATCTTGTTTTCTTCCCCGGGCCTATTTTCAAAGATAAGGACTTTTGCCGCGCCATCCTGAGTAGCCTTTGGGCCTTGTGAGAACCTTGAGAGAAATAAGAGCTGCGGGCAAGATCTGCAAGAGTGAGAAGAATCCTCTGAGAGTGAGAAAAAGCCGCACCACTGAGAGTATCTGCTAAAGGTACCTGGACCGCCCCAGAAAAACTACCACACATTTCTCCGTACCCATCTACAGAAAAGAGAGAGTACAAAGAAAACAGGCCGCCCGCCCACATCCTTGAGAGAGAAAGAAAAATTATCCTACCAAACCCATCCACACCTTACATCTATAATATAACCAAAGAAAACTTAAAAAGGATTTTTGTTTCTAAGCACCAACCCATTGCCAAGCCCGCGCATTTGCTCTTCAACCCACATCCGTTCCACGCCACGCGCTTTCCTAGTTCCGTGAATCATCCTTTGGAGATTTTTTGTGCCTTTGCTTCCAGGATGCGAGGCTTGTCCTTGTGTTGGCGGACTTAGCTTTGCGCTGTTCCCATACCTAAAAGAAACCGTCCCTAGCCAGCAATAATCCCAAAAGCCAATCCAGAGAGAAGAAAATAAGAAAAAAAACTTTCTGGGGTGTCTAGTTATCCCGGCTGTGAACCGGCTAGAAAACCCCCTCACCAAATCCAATCATATCCCCTATTCATCCATTGTTCCCCCCCAACTTGGCTTCTGTCCCCAGCGGTCTGCAGTTGTTTACTCTGCCAGACACAAAGAGCACGCGCGGGCTTGTCCTTGGAAAAACAATCCGCATTGTTGTCCCCTTTGCTATCAAAACCGGCTGTAAGTCTTCCAGAAATGGCACGTCCTGTGCTTCTTCCCTAATTCCCACTTGCTCCTGGCTAGTTGACTGCCCACACAAAACCAAAGCCTTCCCCGCGCGGTAACCTTGGCCAACTAGTTGAAATCCACCCCCGGCCAACCCTTGCAAACCAAATCCGTGCCGGGGTCCTCCCCCTCTCTTGCCAAATTGCACATCCACTTCCCCAACCCTTGATTGCAGATTGTGGTTTTGAATCTTCCACTGTCAATGCTTCTGTCCCTGTCCCTGGATCAAACGTCATTTGCGCTTGGAACCCAAACATGAATGGCCATCCTAAAATAGCCTGCCCGCAATCAACCAATAGAAAAGAAAGTGGTTTATGGACCCTTGCAACCTCAACCTCTTCCTCCTCCACAACCCCATCCAGGAAACACTCCCCACCGTTAAGCGCCCAAAGCACCATTGCACATTTCCACCAAACCAATCCCATTTCATCCACCAGCCTAGACGGAAGAAGGTTCACCATGGAACTTCTATCCACCAGCGTCCACACTTTCCTTCCAGCAATCTTCATTGGAACGTAAGCCAGAAGAGTTGAAACAGATTTCATCCCCGCTAGGTTGTGCTCCGCATCATCCCAAGCCAAGTTCACCCGCTGCACCATTGGAGGGATCCTATTATGTCTGCAATCTTTCAGCACCTGAACCATCTCATCCACTACCACCAGCAACACCGCCGCCAAATCCTTCAAGGTCAGGGGAATAGTTTTTTCATTCCCCATCACCCTGCACACAATTTCCGCCGCCTTCTTCTTTCCTGCTGGATTCAACAGCCCTCCATCTGTTTCCAGAACGCGCAAAATTGGCTTAGGAGCTGCCGGCGGTACCAGTTCCTTGGCACCCACATCCATACTTTCCATTGCCGCCAACTCCTCCGTTGCTAATACCCTCACTTCCGCTTCCACGCGTGGTGGTTTCCATACCCCAGGACCAGTGACAATCCCCAGCAAAGCTTGAGCAGTTACCACCGGTTCCTGTACTTGCGTGCGCACTTTCTCCATGACAGTTGGATTCCCAGGGTTGGCAGAGATCTGCTTTCCCATTGGGAACATGAATCCCATTCCCAACAGTCAAACCAATCCCGCCTTGAGGTCCTTTGTCATGTTATTGCACCCCAACCGCAAATGTCCCTTGTCCCCACAGTAATTTCATAACCACAACGCGGGCGGGTTTGATGGCGGAAGCGGTCCCCCAATGTGAGGAGGCGGATTGCGCGGCCCCAACAACATTTGACTCAGGAAAATCTGTAAATCCTTCATGAATTCCGTCATCTTGCTAATCTCTGGGATTGTTGTCAGTGGTGTTGCCGGAGCACATTCTGTTTTTGAGGGGCCCGCTACCAGAGCTTGCATTGGTGCTGCTGGAGTGTGGGAAGCAGACTTCTTTGGCCCCGTTGGGAACAACCTTGCCGTGTCCTCCATCAGTTCCTCCAAGTCCAACTTGCTTTCCACTGCCCAAAAAATGACAAGGATTTCCAGAAGAAGCACAATACTCCCATCCAACAACCTCTTTACCAGGTTGTTGTTTTACAAGTGCTGCTGCACCCGCTTGTGAAGTTGGGGACTGAGTCCTCCCAAAAACTCCCTCTTCATTGCGCCCGTCTGCCCCAATATCACCTTGTTCTTTGCCAGGTAGCAATAGATTCAATCAAACATTGCTACATAATCCCCAAATTGCACTTGCATCCGGACTCCACCATTTGCGCTTGCTCAAAGTTTCTTTCTCAAAACCAAGGTTTGTGCCTTCCACACCGCGCCAAGATTTCAGCCTTCAGTTTTTGCCAATTGAGTTCCTCATACCCTTCCATCTCCACCACATCCCAAAGCTTCTCTTTTTCCGTGATGAAGAGGACAACAAGCCAAGCCTTATCCAAACCTGTTGCACCTTCTGCATTGACAATTCCTTTGTATTGCGCAAGTAATTGCTCAACATCCTCAGTGTTGAACTGGATATGAGGATAGTCCCGCGTCCTGATGCAAACGGGCTTGTGATTGGCAACATTGTTGGAATGAGAGACACCGTTTCCCGCCCCTGATGAGGGTTGCTTCCAAGAAGCTGGAGGAAGAGGAGGAGGAAGAGGAGTGGGGGTAACGTTGGATGACCCCACAACGGTTGATGGGTGGTACTGGGACATTGCTCTTGTTAGTTTCAAGAGACAAGGAACAAAAGATTACTTCCTGGCCAGACCCCCAGATGTGGAATTCAGAAGATGGCTTCTTTCTTCACGGTTCCCAAATTTGGAAGTTATAGATCCCTTGCGTCTGTAAACCCTGAGTGCAACTGTTCACCTTTTGACTGAGAGATAGAGAATTGAAAGTAAAGATACTTCCAAAACCTATGATGATCCAATGTCTCCGGGTTGAGGTTGTGGTTTAAGTAACCTCCCCCTCAACCCTAACCTAAGTACAACCAGAAACAAGCAAGAATAATGAAATACAACCCCTAAGCACAGAGCCCTAGCCCAAACCCTACCCTTCCCATCCCATATCCCATATCCATCTGTATTGCCCACCTGCCATTACCTCCACCCGGTTTGTCCTTCTCATGACGCAGTCCTTGCGCCGCCCCCAACTCAGAGCCCCCCGGGCATGTCCGCATCTGCCCAACACGCCTTTCCAGATATCCAAGATATATCCGCGCAATCCAATCCGCGTCAATCCGCATGCAATCCGTCCAATCCAATCCGATCCATCCCACGTCTCCAGATGCTGAGCCTGATTTGACTGCACCCATTGCTGAGTGCACTACCCCTGCTGAGCTCTCTGCTACTGCTGAGCGCGCAGCCAATTCCAACTTGCGTCTATAAAAGACCACCACAATGGGGACCCATAAGGAGGATCAATTGGGGTCTTTTTTTATGCTGTATGCAGGTTCAAAGAGGATCTACTGAAGGGAGATCAAAGAATATCTGCTGTTAGCAATGAATCAGGGAAAATCAACTGGTAGGGCCATTGGAGATTGCAGAATTATCACTGTAAATAATGTAAGGGGATGGGTTGCCTAAGAAGATAATGGCTAATAGTGATCTTGGTCATTGTGGAATGTGTGGGGAGGGTGGTGCAGAAGGAGTCATTCTTTGTTTTTCTTTGGTTTTTGGAGCTTTTTTCTGGGTTTTGAAGAAAATGGAGGAGTATCTTGAGGAGTCTCTTAGGGGGGATCTTATGATTAGAGTATCATTTTATTGCATAGAGTCTCATCTCATGAAGGAAGGGGAAACTTCACATATATTGTGTTACATTTCTTGGAATTTTTGTTCTTTTTTACTGGATAAACTAGGAGTGTTGGCAGAGAAATATTTCAGTGCAAAGCTTGTTGCAGAGTGCTTATTGTTTATTAACATTATTTTATTGCATCTAGTCAGAGGAAGTATCCAAAGGGCCCAGAGATCTTTCCACAAACAATGGAGAAGGAACTCAGGGGTGTTTTCCATTTTTTGCAGAATGTGGTTATCTTCTTTGCGGAGGCGGCTTTCCTGTGATATTTGGAGCAGAGCAGGGGTTGTATCTCAAGGACTAGACAAGTCTATGGTACTTCAATGGGGTTTTTGCGGGTATTAGCAGTAGCAAACAATCTATTTCCACATTGGGACTACTTGTCTCAAAACCCTGAGCCAATTCATAAGTCATGATGATTTTTTTGTTGATTTCAGGGTGCCAGATTTTTAGCATGGGAAAAATGCACACTCTTGTAATACATTCAATTTCAGTAACTTCTCAAGCATTTTTAAGTATGTTCAAGTCAGTTGTTTCAGTTTAGAATTGTCAAACCACCAAAACTCAATATGTTTGCTTGGAGCTCCTGAAATTCATTTTATCCTGGATTAGGATTCATTTTTTAGCCAGGCAAAGTTGTGGTGTGTTTTTGAAGCAAGAAGAAGCCATCAATAAATCCACTGAAAGTCCAGAATACTTCACTAGAGATTGATTTGAGGAAATTGAATGCAGAGCACATCCTGATTGACAGTTAGATTTGCATTTGGGTTTGGGTCAGTGGGATGAAGCAATCCAGATGATTTTGATCACAATCTCAATTGTTGTATTCAATGATTATCTCAAAAAGTGAGAAAGAGAAAGAGGAAAAACAACCTAATCTCATCAATTGTGAACAGGTGTTCACAGTTGCTGTCGGCCACACAAAAAATGTAGTTTTCCAAATAGGGCGTATCAGAGTTAAGAAAACCCGCCATTTTCTAATGGCGGGTTTCAAACCAAATCCGCCATTAAAAATCAAAAAACCCACTTATTTCTCATCAGACGTGTCAGAGTTACCTGTAAATAAGTGGGTTTTTTCAAATAAAGTATTTAAAGGCTTCCACCACCTGTACACGTCATCCACCCCTGGCTTCCCACCTCCTTCTAACTCCAACCTCATTGGAAAAAAAAATTGATTCATTGCTCCTCATCTCTTCATCACTATCCTCATCAATTCATCACTCTCATCACTTCATTTCTTTCATCACGTCCAGCTAACTCTCATTGGATCACTATCCTGATCAGTTCATCACTCTCACCTGTTTGTTGCTTTCATCACATCCAGCTAACTCTCATTGGATCACTATCCTTACCACTTCATCACTCTCATCCATTTATTCATTTCATCACATCCAGAGAACTCTCATTGGATCACTATCCTCATCACTTCATCACTCTCATCACTTCATTGCTGTAATCACATTCTAAATCTCATTGCTTTATCCCTCTTGTCACTTCATTGCTCTCATCTCTTCCTATCATCTTTGCTTCATCACCCTCATCCTCTCATCACATCATCACTCTCACCACTTAAACAGTCTCATAGCCCTTCATCCCTTCATCCCTCCTACTATTTTTGAATGGCCCCTCAGCAATCCTCCACCCGCAAGTCCACTAAACAATCCAATGGACCAAAGCAAACATCCCCCAGGAACTCAACATCAAAAAATCCTCCCCCATCAGCTTCCAAAGGCTCAAGTCAGCTCAAGAGAGCTGATCACATCATCCTGGTAAACTGGCTCAAAATTCCATCCAACTAAAATGTTTCCTTTGGATCCAACAATGAAACACGCATTGGCCAACCTCCATCCTCTAAGGTCAATGGTTATCTCCTCATGGCCAATCAACTCAAGAAAAAAACAAAAGGTAGGCTGGATCTGTCATCAAAACAGATGAGGAAGCAATTCAAGAATTATTGAGCCAAGTACAAAAAGGCCCACTCCATGTCAATCTCCACAGGCTTTGGTATCACCAAATCTGACAAAGCCAAGGGAATCAACTTGGTGGCTGATAAGTTTGACTCCATTTGTCCTTTTTATATTCAAATGTATGAAATCTTTGGAAAGAAGGCCAACATCACCCCCCTGGCTGCTTTTGATTCCCAAAAATTTGATTCAGTTGATGCTGAGGACTTGGCTGGGGATGCTCAGCCTAGCAATGGTGATCCCAAAGAAACCTATGAGTGGCCCCCATGCAATGCGGAGGAGGATATTCAAACACAATAAGCTCCAATCACGTCTATTTCCGCATTGATTGAGGAGTCAAACCCAACCTTGGACCCCTCCCCTCCTTCTTTGGATTGCTCTCTTCCTGGGGTGAAAGAACTGGTGAACTTGGTTGATGAGGAGGATGTCATTCCCATCAAAATCTGCTCAAGTAAGGAACCAAGTTCTTTTCTCTTTTGTGCAGTTACTCCTGACTGATTTAGATTTGAAAGAAACAGGCTCATCCATTCCTGAATGGCCAAAAACTTGAGTGAATTGGGCCTCCAACATCCCCTTCAAATAAGAGCAATGATGTTCCCACACAAACCTCCTCTGCAAAGGGAAATCAAAAGGCCTCCAATTCCATCAACATCAACCCCAATAGCATTCAAAAGAGGAGAAAAACTTCAAATTTTCTGGGCTTTGAGGAGATCATGGAGAAGCAAGATTAAAGTAAGCCCATTGGATTCTCCTTGCTTTCAAAAACAAGCTCATTCCTATTCCCCTCTGAAAAACAGTGAAATTGCAAATTGTATCTGAAAAACTTCAGTTTGAAAAGCAGAAGTGGGATTGTCAACTTTCTATTGATTTTCAAAAGCAGAAAGCGGAGAGTTTGGCTCATCAGCAAAAATGGGATGCTGAGTGGAAGTTGAAACAGACTGAGCTAGAATTTGAAAAAGAGGAAAAGGAGAAGTATCAACAGCAAGCACAACTGCAAACGGAGAGGGAAAAACTGGCAACAGAAAAAAAGGATAAGTGGTCAATGGCTGCAACATACATTTGTAGCAGCAGAACAGTAGATGAAATAAAGCAGATTAATCAAAAGGTGGGCATGTAAATATATTTGCTTTGATGAAAAACTTAAAAATAAAAAAAAATCATTTTTGATTAAAACAATGCTTAAGACTATCTTTAACCCCACCAATAAAAAAATATTTTTTCTTTTTATTTATATTTTTTTCCTGGAGTATATTTTCCCACTCCCCAATTCCCTGCAAGTATTTCTAGTCATTTTGTTGATTTGCATTGACATTGCCATTCTTGTATGAGTGGCAGTCTCCACAGCAGGAAAATTACAGTGCTTGTAATTATTGGCTGCCCAAACCATTTTGACCACATCTTTTTGCTTGAAGTCAATTCCAAAGCCCAGGTCAGGAAAAACAAATTAGCAATCAGATAATTTATATTCATCCGTGTTTTCAATAAGTTGTCCATTTGATTTCCTGGTTGTAACTGCAAGTAAAAAGGAATACTCAGAGATCCTCTTTTGGAAAGCAGCCCTACTCTTCCCACCTCTCTGTGTGTTTTTCAAGCCATCTCCTTCCCTCTTGTTCCCTACCAATCCTATACTTAGATTGGGGTGAGGAACAAGACAGGATTTGATTGTTTGTGTAACATTTTGAGGGGGATTGAAGCCTCTTTTGGCAAGCAGCCCTACTCTTCCCACCTCTCTGTGTGTTTTTCAAGCCATCTCCTTCCATCTTGTTCTGTCCCAATTGTATACTTAGATTGGGGTGAGGAACAAGACAGGATTTAATTGTTTGTGTAACATTTTGAGGGGGGTGGGAGAAGAATTGGACATTCACCAATAACAGTTGAGGGATTGAAAAAAAAACCAAAAAAAAAACAGTCAGTCAAATGGACATCATTGGTGAAACAAGATTGGATAAAAAAAAAATGAAACCAAACCTGGACTTCATCCCAAGTTCACCAGAAACATGATCACCAAAAAAAAAAAACATCACATCAGCACCCAAAAAAAAAAAAAAAACTTACCAGGGTGTGAGGAAATCCCAGGCCTTTGGGTTGGGTTGGTCCTTGGGCCAGGTAGGAAGGGCCTGGGAACCAGGGAGGGGGGGAGGTTGGTTGTCCAGTGTGGTGTTCTTTTATAGATGCAAGTTGGAATTGGATGCAGGCTGCACGCTCAGAAATGGGTTCAGCTTTGCCGCATTAATCCGTTCTGCAGGCTCAGCAGCAGTTGGATTGGGCTCAGCATCTGGAGACGCGGGGCATATTGGATTGGATTGCGCATTGCAAGACGCGCGGATGTACCTTGGATATCTGGAATGGCACATTGGGCGGATGTGGACATGCACAGGGGGCTCTGAGTTGGGCGCAGCGCAAGGGCCGCGTCATGAGAAGGAAAAATCAGGTGGACGTAATGGCAGGCGGGCAATATGGATGGGATATGGGGTAAGGGATGTGGGATATGGACCATGGGATGGGATGGAAGGGTAGAGTTGGGGCTAGGGTTCTGTACTTAGGGGTTTTTATTTCATTATTGTTGCTTGCTTGCGGTTATAATTAGGTTAGGTTTGAGGGGAAGTTTACTTAAACTGCACCCTCAACCCGGATCATCAGATGGGAGGAGCACATCAGATCACAGGAGGTGGGAAGAACTCTTTACACTCTTCTCTCTATCTCTCAGTTGTAGGGTGAACAGTTGCACTCAGGGTTTACAGACGCAAGGGATCAATAACTTCCGAAATTGGGAACCATTAAAGGAGAAGTCCTCTTCTGAATTCCACACCGGGCAGGCAGGCCTTGGGGGGCGGGGGGTCCAAGGGGGGGGAAATACAAGGGGAACAGGGGCGGGCCAAGGTGGTGCCGGTGGGCAAGCAAGGAGGGGGGGGGGAAAGCAAGGAGGTGGGGGCAGAGGTGGGGCCGGCAAGCAAGGAGGGGGGGGGCAGTGGTGGGCCTGGCAAGAAAGGTGGTGGGCAAGGTGGTGGGGCTGGCAAGCAAGCAAAGAGGGGGGGGTGAAGGAGCAAGCAAGCAAGGAGGGGGGGGGGGCGGTGGTGGTTCTTGGTTGAACAACCAAAACAAAAAGAAAGGACTGGGCAAAAGAAAGATAGGATAGAAATCATTACTCTTTTGGTTTATTAGTCAATGGTTCCATAACAAACTAAGAATAAATTTTCTAATCAATGAATTGCCACTCCATTTCCATTTGATCCCAATCTACAAAGAACAACAGCCAGTTACATAGCTGGATTTCTTTGAGGATTCCAAGGATTGTTCTGGAAGATGTGGTGGTCTTCAATCATCTCCAAAAGTTTTATGAATGAAGGCAATAGAGTTTGGAACAGTTTCTGGAAGCTTAGGTTGGGGAGGAGATGAAGCTTTTGCCTTTCATACATAGGGTTGTGGAGAGTTTTTCTTCTTGGAACCATGTATTGCTATTGTAATAGAGCATTCAAAGCCAACCAAGTTGATTCCAAATTGGAGTCTGAATTGATGTCTGAATTGGAGTCAAATACTAACAAAAGTTCAGTCAGCTTTTTTGTATTTTCAACTTGCCGGTGGGAAGTTTGATTGGAAATGTTGAAAAAGATGGTGATTTGATGTGGGATGATGAGATGATGATGGGGATTTGTGTGAAGATGGAGATGTGAAGCAATAGAGATGTGAAGCAATGGAGATGTGAATTGATAGACATGTGAAGGGATTGAGACGTGAAGCAATGGAGATGAGATGTGCCTGAAGCAATGGAGATGGGATTGGTATGGATTTGCTGATGTGGATGGGTGTTTTAGATGTGATGGATGGTGGATGGATGATGATGCATAAATGGCGGGTTTGATTTTTGGAATCCACCATTTTGAAATACACCAGTTAGGGGGTATGTGTATTTCAGAAACCCGCCATTAATAATGGCGGGTTTGATCAAAAAAAATGGCGGGTTTCTAATGGTGGTTTTGCTAACTCTGATACACCCTAATGTTATAACAGCCCATATGTCTTTTCATGACAGTGGTTAAGTACTGGGCTCATCTCCCATTACCTGACACCAAGGTCACTAGTTCAACCCATAATAGAGCCAGGAATGAATAATGATAAAGAGATTTGTAGGTAAATAGTAAATTTTGATGATACTTTATGGGGAAATGTTAAATTCACGGCTCACTAAGCCGTGTACACAACTCTGTACATGGCTCTTTGAGTTGTGTACATGGCTCAATGGGCCGTGTGGCACCCTACACAACTTGAATGAGTTGTGTGGCATGCTACATGGCTCAAATGGGCCGTGTGGCATGCTACACGGCTCAAATGGGCCGTGTGGCATGCTACACAACTCAAATGGGCTGGGTGGCATGCTACACATCCCATTTAAGTTGTACGGCACACTAAACAACTAAAATCAAGTTGTGTAGCCTCCACTAAATAATAAATAATGAATAAGAAATAATAAATGATAAATAATAAATAATAAATAATAAATAATAACTAATAATTAATAATTAATAATTAATAATTAATAATTAATAATTAATAATTAATAATTAATAATTAATAATTAATAATTAATAATTAATAATTAATAATTAATAATTAATAATTAATAATTAATAATTAATAATTAATAATTAATAATTAATAATTAATAATTAATAATTAATAATTAATAATTAATAATTAATAATTAATAATTAATAATTAATAATTAATAATTAATAATTAATAATTAATAATTAATAATTAATAATTAATAATTAATAATTAATAATTAATAATTAATAATTAATAATTAATAATTAATAATTAATAATTAATAATTAATAATTAATAATTAATAATTAATAATTAATAATTAATAATTAATAATTAGTAATTAATAATTAATAATTAATACTTAATAATTAATAATTAATAATTAATACTTAATAATTAATAATTAATAATTAATAATTAATGATTAATAATTAATAATTAATAATTAATAATTAATAATTAATAATTAATAATTAATAATTAATGATTAATAATTAATAATTAATAATTAATAATTAATAATTAATAATTAATAATTAATAATTAATAATTAATAATTAATAATTAATAATTAATAATTCATAATTAATAATTAATAATTAATAATTAATAAATAATAATTAATAAATAATAAATAATAAATAATAAATAATAAATGAGAATAAGAAATAAGAAATAATAAAAAATAAAAAATAAAAAATAAACAATAAACAATAAATAATAAATAATAAATAATAAATAATAAATAATAAATAATAAATAATAAATAATAAATAATAAATAATAAATAATAAATAATAAATAATAAATAATAAATAATAAATAATAAATAATAAATAATAAATAATAAATAATAAATAATAAATAATAAATAATAAATAATAAATAATAAATAATAAATAATAAATAATAAATAATAAATAATAAATAATAAATAATAAATCATAAATAATAAATAATAAATAATAAATCATAAATCATGAATCATAAATAATGAATAATGAATAATAAATAATGAATAATAAATAATAAATAATAAATAATAAATAATAAATAATAAATAATAAATAATAAATAATAAATAATAAATAATAAATAATAAATAATAAATAATAAATAATAAATAATAAATAATAAATAATAAATAATAAAAAATAAATAATAAAAAATAAAAAATAAATAATGAATAATAAATAATAAATAAAAAATAATAAATAATAAATAATAAATAATAAATAATAAATAATAAATAATAAATAATAAATAATAAATAATAAATAATAAATAGTAAATAATAAATAATAAATCATGAATCATAAATAATAAATAATGAATAATAAATAATGAATAATAAATAATAAATAATAAATAATAAATAATAAATAATAAATAATAAATAATAAATAATAAATAATAAAAAATAAAAAATAAAAAATAAAAAATAAAAAATAAATAATAAATAATAAATCATAAATCATAAATAATAAATAATAAATAATAAATAATAAATAATAATAATAATAAATAATAAATAATAAATAATAAATAATAAATAATAAATAATAAATAATAAATAATAAATAATAAATAATAAATAATAAATAATAAATAATAAATAATAAATAATAAATAATAAATAATAAATAATAAATAATAAATAATAAATAATAAATAATAAATAATAAATAATAAATAATAAATAATGAATAATAAATAATAAATAATAAATAATAAATAATAAATAATAAATAATAAATAATAAATAATAAATAATAAATAATAAATAATAAATAATAAATAATAAATAATAAATAATAAATAATAAATAATAAATAATAAATAATAAATAATAAATAATAAATAATAAATAATAAATAATAAATAATAAATAATAAATAATAAATAATAAATAATAAATAATAAATAATAAATAATAAATAATAAATAATAAATAATAAATAATAAATAATAAATAATAAATAATAAATAATAAATAATAAATAATAAATAATAAATAATAAATAATAAATAATAAATAATAAATAATAAATAATAAATAATAAATAATAAATAATAAATAATAAATAATAAATAATAAATAATAAATAATAAATAATAAATAATAAATAATAAATAATAAATAATAAATAATAAATAATAAATAATAAATAATAAATAATAAATAATAAATAATAAATAATAAATAATAAATAATAAATAATAAATAATAAATAATAAATAATAAATAATAAATAATAAATAATAAATAATAAATCATGAATCATAAATAATGAATAATAAATAATAAATGATGAATAATAAATAATAAATAATAAATAATAAATAATAAATAATAAATAATAAATAATAAATAATAAATAATAAATAATAAATAATAAATAATAAATAATAAATAATAAATAATAAATAATAAATAATAAATAATAAATAATAAATAATAAATAATAAATAATAAATAATAAATAATAAATAATAAATAATAAATAATAAATAATAAATAATAAATAATAAATAATAAATAATAAATAATAAATAATAAATAATAAATAATAAATAATAAATAATAAATAATAAATAATAAATAATAAATAATAAATAATAAATAATAAATAATAAATAATAAATAATAAATAATAAATAATAAATAATAAATAATAAATAATAAATAATAAATAATAAATAATAAATAATAAATAATAAATAATAAATAATAAATAATAAATAATAAATAATAAATAATAAATAATAAATAATAAATAATAAATAATAAATAATAAATAATAAATAATAAATAATAAATAATAAATAATAAATAATAAATAATAAATAATAAATAATAAATAATAAATAATAAATAATAAATAATAAATAATAAATAATAAATAATAAATAATAAATAATAAATAATAAATAATAAATAATAAATAATAAATAATAAAAAATAAAAAATAAATAATAAATAATAAATAATAAATAATAAATAATAAAAAATAAAAAATAAAAAATAAATAATAAAAAATAAATAATAAATAATAAATAATAAATAATAAATACTCCCACACGACTCCCACACAACTGGAGCCGTGTGCACAGCTCCCACACGACTGGAGCTGTGAATTTAACATCACCCTACTTTTTGATATTTTGTAAGTATGCTTTTATGAGTATTGATTATGGAATTAAAAACTTGATAATATGTATTATCACTGGGGAGATCTAATATAACTTGAAATTAAGTTATGAGGACTCATATGCGTCCCAAATATTGATATAGAAGTACCCAATACATTTCATTCTTTTGGGAATGAGTTATAGTAATTATATTAATCCATACTCCCTACTCTGTATAGATAAATTGCATAATTTTAACATTATCCCTCTTTGGGATGTATGAATATCTTCAAATACTCCACTGAGCCTTGATAGCATCCACTCAGAGGGCCCTGAGCACATTTTTAGAATTATGAACATTTTAATATAATTGCCAAGAGTATTCATACTCTATATGTATAATGTTTGACAAGGTACTAGGAATTAAGAGGTAAGTACATTCCACGGCTATCAATTTATATGTAATTGAGTTATTTAATCATTATGAGGTGTTCTGGGACTTCTAAAAAGTCCATCTGATTGATGTTTAATTACTAGGACCAATTAATTAACAGTTTGGGTACGCAAATGGAAACTTTAAATTGAAAATTCCCCCAATCAGTACTAGTACTTTATTTATCATTGGGTATGATTTAATGGGGTCCTGAGCCCTTGAGGAAGAAACCAGGTGGAACCTAGAGCTCTCCTTATAATCCCTTGAGTCTCCTGAGTGCTCCTGTTCCTTTGTAAGAGGAGGTTCTTTACCCACTAGCCCCTTCCTGAATTATTTATTATTTATTATTTATCCAAGAATATTGCAAGAGTTAACAAGCCCATTCAACTTAATCCCAAGAATAAGATTTAATGGGGCCTTAAAATTTAGTATTTAAATCATCAAATACTCAATTCCTCAACTTTAAGTTTTTGTGGGAAGTCCTTTGGAGTTGTAAAATTTATTGTTACTTTAAAGGGTTTGAGTTTATTGTTATAAACAAAGCTTCTTTAGGATTTCAAAGCCTGGTACCTTATCTCTTTATAGAGGTTAATTAGGTGTGGCCTTTTACTCATAATAATCTAGTATCATTTTTTTTTGTTCTGTAACATTATTAATGTTTTGATAATTCAATAACTGATTTAATTATTGGTTTAGTCTTAATTTTTTCAGGTTTAACCACAGCAAGTATAGCAATAGAGGTTGAATCCCTGAAATTTAACTTGGTTCAACATCCAATAAGGTTCATTTACCCTGATTTTTAGTGGATTGAAAATGAAAAATTTTGCTTGATCCACATATTGATCCAAATTTGGTTTATTCTATTTGGAATTGGAATCAATCATCCAGTATTTATCCTCCTCATCCCAGCTAACACCACCACAGGCTTCATATTGATCAAAAATTGATTCATCCCAATTGGATTGATCCTGAGCTGTGATTTGTTGATGAAATTTACCCCAAGGCTGTCGTTTGACTTGATCATTGATCCTCATCTTGCTCCCAATCTGGTTCTTTGAAATTTGAATTTGAATCAATCATCCAATCTTCATCCTCCTCATACCAGCTACCATCACCACTGGCTTGATCTCAATTGAAAATTAAATTGTCCAACTTGGATTGATCCTGAGCTGTTCTTTGTAGATGAAATTTTCTCAAATGCCATCCTTTGCCTTGATCAGTGAATTGATCCAAACATGAAAAATCCAGCCCACCAGTGGCACTTCAACCATTTTTTTCCTCACAGAATTGCATTTTAAACCTTTATACAGTCTATTATATGGATACTTGCACTCCTCAACTCTTGAATCTGTTGATTAAAAGATTTGATTGAGTAGATTGATAGCAAGAGTGGAAAGGAATAGGGTGAGGCATGGGGTAAATTTACCTATGATCAGTATTAATTGATGATCAACATCACTACTATCCACACCCACACTCAAAGGTAGATATCACAATGGAAGGATGAAGGGGAATATAGAATTGGGAGATGTGGGTATCAAAGGAGCTTTGAGCCAGGGGTTAAGTTCCAACTTTAGTGAGCTACTTTGGCAGTGATGGTGTTTGATTTTGAGATGGTTCTGGTTTTTATATTATGGATGATTTTTCTCATTTTTTTGGATAATTTTTTGTATTTTGGTGGATGAAGATGCATAAATGTCAGGTTTGAAGTTTGAGACTCACTGTTTTGAAATCAGCAGTTGAAGGGTATGTTTTTTTCAGAAATCCACCATCAAAATGGCAGGTTTGGTCAAACAAAAATGGCCAGTTTCTATTGGAAGGTTTGCTAACTCTGATAAGCCCTATTTTCCAAAATAAAATTTGACAAACTTTTCAGGCTCTTCTATATATATATTATTTTTTTGAATAGACAGATCTCTCTGTTTTGTACATCCTGGCTTTTACTTCTGGTTCTTTGCTTGATCTGAATTTCAATGGCCAAAAACATGTGTCTCTAAAATCCAATTTCAGTTAAACTACAATGATTTTATGTCTTCAAAAGAAAATCAATATTGAACTTCCACTTTTCTTAATATAAGTCTTGACTTGAAATTCAGAAAAAAACCAATGTAACACCTGTAAAATTATATATCAATTGGATCAATTTTTTAAAAAAATACAAAATAAATAAATAAAACTTCCATCCTCATCTTCTTTCTTTCTTCTTCTTCTTCTTTTTTTTCTTAAAAAAAAAGGAAAAGAAGGATAGAAAAAGATATAATTTCACCAGGATCAATTTGGGGATAATTCTAGGATACATCACTTTTGAAAGTAAGATGGGGTTAACAATCAAAATTAGTGAGATACTTTACAAATTCCAAGGTTTAAGAATGAGTTTGATTGATTTTTTTTATTATTTAAAAGTTTTATTAGACTGGGATCCTTTCTAGCACTCAAAAATCTTGAACTTAGATTCTTGAGAATTTTAATTTTTTTGAGATTGAGTTGTCTGAATTTTATAAGGGAGGAGTGGAAAGTTAAATTTTTTTATTTATTTCCAAATATATTCAGAAGATTCCATGCCTTTATGCCATCCTAATTTCCAGAAATTCCATTAGGATTGACAAAATATTTTGAATTTTGAAGTTAATTACTGAAAAACTTAATCTTGTTTTTCTTGGAACAAGATATTTGGTCTAAAATTATAAAATTTATAACAGGAAAGATTGATTGTTAATCAGGATTATTGAGAACAAAACTGTTAAATTCTTTAAGTGTTGAAAGGTATTGACAATATCCTGAGCCTCCTTGAGCTTGACTTCAGGTTTTTCAAGGGAAAATTTATTTTTTTTATTACTGATGACTGGATAAAAATCTGCTAAAAAAATATTTGAAGGGACTCAATCAAAATAAAATTGCACAAAGAAATCAGATTTTTTATCTTGTTATCTATTAATTTTCTGTGCCAGATTCTTCTGTTTGCTCTCATCATTTTTTTGATCCATTAACATCCATCATGAATTTTCTCATTGAAATTTTTTGATTGGGTACATTTAACTTTTCAAAGAAAAATATTTGAATGATCATTCCAAAAAAAAAAAAAAAAAAAAAAAAAAAAACAGAAACAGAAAGAAATTCCTTTGCTAAAAAACCATCAAAAAAAAGAGAGATAAATAAATAAAAAGAAGAAGAAGAAGAAGAAGAAGAAAATAAGATTTCAATTGTAATTTTAATCAGAGATATTTTGATAAACAAGAATGAATAGATTAAACTTGAAATATGTTGGCCAAACCAAGATTTAGGTCGGATTCATTAGATATAAAATGATGGTAGAAATTGTGGCCTCAAGAAAGCACATGAAATAAAAAGGGTGATGGAATACCCTTCAAATGTAATGTTGTGGGTGGGGGGATTTCTAATTGAACTATAAGTGATGATTTGGGGGGGGTGGAGTATGGTGAGGACCAATCAGTAGATAGGAGTCTTACAAGATGATTTTGATTGAGTTGAAAAAGAAGTTCCTTGTAGAAGAGAAGAAATTTTTGGTATTGGTGAGGATAAAGTTGTCAGAAACAGTTGATTGGATGAGGGGGAAGAGGGGGGGGGGCTTACCTGGGTTGTGTTTCAGATTTTTTTGAGGGAAGAGAAAGGTGGAGTTTTTTTGGATGGTAGATGAAATGGGAAAGTAGGGTGGCATGGTTGGGCCAAGGTGGTAATGGTGCAGTTGAGGTGGATAGGTGATCAGGGGGATTTTTTGTGGTTGAGCTGGTGGTTTCTGGTGCCAGGTGGAGGTAGGTTTGAGGATCTGATTCAAGTTTTGATTTGGGATTATGGTGAGGATGATGAAATGGAGAGGTTTGACTGATGATTTCAAGCAGAAATGGGTGATTTTGGTGGGCATCCAAAAAAAATCTTCAAGTCAAAAAAAACAAAAAAAAAATCAGGCAGTATTCTTGGGAAGTTTTTTTGTTTTTTGGACCAAGTCTCAAGAGAGAGAGAGAGAGAGAAAATTCATGAAAGCCAGAGTAAGAGTTAAAATTCTTTTTTTCAAATCAAAAGATGAGGCATGATATGAGAAAGGAATGTCTCAAGGAGGATCTGGAATATCACCTTCAAAAAGGTCATCCCATCCATCTTTTAAATTGACCAAGAGATTATGAAGAATAATAAAAATTTCAATCATGTTGATCATTCTATTGATGTCTTTGGAACTTTAGAGCTTGGTTAAATTTTTCTCTTGAAATGAACCATCTGCCTTTCTGGAATCTTATTGTATGCTTGATTTAGACTCTTGACTAGTCCAGATGATGGTTGAAGCATGGTAAATCTTGATCATTAGCAGAAACATTCTGGGATTCTGAAACTAGGTAGTTTCCATTGGCATAAGGGTAGTTTTGGCTAGGATCTATTTATCCCAGTCAAAGTAACTCTGAGCTTCCCTTACATTCTAAATCTGATTAAAAACCTATAAATTGTAGCATGAGGCTGGAAGAACATCATTGAGGGAAAGAAACCTCATGCTATTATTACAAATGATTTTAAAAGAAACTTAGTATCTAATCAAACACCTTAAACATGGTTGTTCAGTTTCCAATAAAAAATATCTTTGAATAAAAAAAACAGATTCCCCCCCTTCCTTTTTTTTCCAATCAAAATAGTGTTAATTTTTTTTTTTGAATCAAGGGGATGGTGGTACCATCAACCAAGCCAAGACAAGTTAGGAATCATTAATTCTCCATCCCCTGAAATATATCATTCTGATTATAATTTCTTAGTAAGTAAAGGGATGGATGCTTGAAATCCTAAGGTAGCCATGATCAATGCTTGGGAATATTATTGGAATGTTCCATCATCAATTTAGAAAAGCTTTCATATAAATTTAATAGCTTCTGTGTGAAATTCAAACCTAAAAAGATTGACTGCAAGTTGGATAGCAAGATTGCACCAAGGATTCCAAGATTCAATCTGGTCAAAATTTTTAAGATTTTTTTTTTTTTTTCTTAAAAAAAAAATTCTATTTTAATTTTCATTTGAATATTTCTCAATCTGTTTTTGATCTCTTTTGTTTTTTATTTCCCAGTTTTTCACTTGTGGTTGATCAAATGCACTTCCTCCATCACATCTCCTTTTCCCTCTCCTCCTCTGCTGGGTTTTCTTTTTTTAACTCCCTTCTTGAGTTCATCAGTAGTTCTTTCTCTAACAATCAACCTTCTCCTGTGTCATTTGAGCCTTACCTACCATGTCCTATATTACTCTTTGAATTTTGAGATATTATCTCTCACCTACTTCTCTCCTGCATTTAATGACTCTTTGTTCCTCTTTTGTTCCTCACCCAATTATTCTTATTTGATTTCAATCTCTCCCTCTAATCTTGATATTCCCTGTCTCTTGATTTTAGTAATTTTTTGTGCTGTCAATTTCACCTTTTCTCTTCTTCATCTTTCAACCCATCCATTTTAATCATCTGAAATTTGATATCCCATCTTCTTGATTCTCTAAACCCATCAGCCAGATTACTCAAGGTTTTTCAAACATCTCAAAAGCTTTCAGGAATTATTCCAGTGAGGTTTGGAACTGTTGGTGTAAGCTTAAGTCAGGGAGGAGAGTCAGCCCTTGTGGAAAGAATAGAGGTTTTCCCCCTATAATTGTCCCAAGGTTCGGAAGTTAATGGTTCCCTGTGTCTGAAAGGAGACAAGGATTCCCAAAGTCACACTTAAACGAGAAATAGAAATAAGGAGATAAAGAGATAAAGAAAAATAGAGAGAGAATGAAATTGCCAATCCTTCAATCCTAAGAACTTTCCACCTGGATGTGTATCCGGTATGAGTTCCTTTAGTCTCTTGGTGAGATGATTGATCCAATCCAATGATATGATGGTCTGATTCCATGCCCCCCCTCCTAACCCGGAGTTTAGAGTGAGGATAAGTCCTCCCTCTCAACCCTAACCCAAGTACAAGCGCAAATAACAGTATGACAAAGAAACAGAAAACAATCCCAAAACAGAAACCCTAGCCTCCTCTCCCCACCTCCGTACCAAACTTCCCCCAACGTCCGTACGCCATTCAGTCCATCCGGTTTGTCCTTCTCATGACGCGGTCCTTGCACCGCGCCCGACTCGGAGCCCCCTGCGCCTGTCCCTATCCGTTTTTCCGCGCCCGTCGTGGATGTCCGGTATTATCCAGCGTGATCCCCGCGCTCCATCCGTTCCTTTATAGCCCGCCAATTGCTCTGCTCCTACGTATCTGAACCGGCGCGCCCGCAAACCTAGTCAAGCGCACTACCTTCCAAATCCAATTTCTGGCGCGGATTGCCGCCCACGCCGCATTCAATGCTGAGCCCAAACCGTCCACTAGGTGCGGAGCCAAACAGCGGCTGCTGCTGAGCACTCTGCATACCCTAATGCTGAGCCCGCTTGCCTCCAATGCTGAGCACGCAGCCGCAAAGCAGTTCCCAATCCACGTCTATAAATTGACACCACATCCCCCCCCAACTTGAGTTCTGTCCCCAGAAGTCTTCCATTGCTTCACCACACTCCCACCACCGCTACTTCCACTACCACCCCGACCACTCCCACTACCACCTTCCCCCATCCTCCTTCCTCACCCTCATCATGGTCCCTCCCTGCACCTACTGCGCAAGGAATGGTCTTCTGTGCACACTCCTCTCCGGCGGTCAAGCTTGCTCGGCCTGCCGTGCCGGCCACTGCCAATGTTCTCTTGGAAACACAATGCCGCGAGCCCATCCTGGACCCAACCCCACCCAACCGCACAAGAGAACCAGGCGTGACTCGTTTGTGGCCTTGAGCGACAACTTGATCTTGGAAGGCTTGTGGACACCGCCCGGTTCACCTTCATCCCGCCGCCCCCAAGCTCTGTCACCCCCCACCTCCCACGTGAGCCGCAACTTGGCATCACCTCTCCGCTGGGCCGGACCTCCGCAACAAAGCGGATACGGAACCTTGGAGGAATGGTGCGCGGCGACCTGCACTTGGGCCGCCGCTGTTGGCGTGAATCAAACGGTACCGGACCCAAGGCTTTCTGGACAACCCGCGGCCGCGCCAGCACCCCCTCCTCCTCCTCCACAACTGCCGACACCCCCTCCGGCTCCATTGCCTACTCCACCACCACCACCATTGCCATCTCCGGTCCCGGCGTCCTCCCCCTCGCCAGTCCCCTCACCGGAGAGGGTGGTTATCTTGTCCTCATCTCCCCCCACGCCACCTGCCCCTGGTCGGACGTCTCCCAAGGTCCCGGAGATTCTGATTGGCCGCATGCTACCCAAGGTTTGATTTGATTGGTTTGCGGACGACTCGGTCGAGCTACTTTGTGGCTTCCTCTTGATCCCAAGGGCCCACAGAACAGATTCCCGGCGCAAAGTATTGGCGCGATTCCGGGCGCTCCTGGCAGACGCGAGGAATGGAATAGTCCGGGAAATGGAGGCGGATTAGGCGGGGCCCCTGTTTCCTTTCTTTTCCTTTTCCTTTCCTTCACACTCTTGTTGTACCTTTTCTTCTCATCATTCCGCGCTTGAAATCAATTACCCATTGCGGGTACCACTTCCAAGTGAGCCAGTGAGCGGCCTAAGTAAAAGTAAGAGACCCCGCGGGTAAAAATTGAGAAAAATCTAAGTTGAGAAAAGAGAGGGCGGAGCCGGAGTAGGTCCGCACGCGAGATCTGCGCATTCCGCAAAGTTGCCTTCCGGTGCTCCGCAAAGGTACCTGGACTGCCCCAGACGGACTGCCACACAGTTCCCTGTACCCTTCCTGTAACAAACACAACAACCAAACACCAGCGCGCGCCACTGTAAGGGAAGAGAGAGAGAGAGAGTAAGAGAACAGACATTCTGGGGTGCCTAGTTGTCCCGGCTGTGAACCGGCTAGAGCACCCCCTCACCAAATCAAGCTTATTCCCATACCAACGACCCATCCTCAAGATATCCTGAGAGAAAAGAAAAAGAAACCAACAGAGAAGAAAAATAGAAAAGAACACTTCTTTTTTTTTTTTTTTTTTTTTTTTTTTTTTTTTGCGCAACACCTGTAGACCGCCTGCAAATCACTCTTTGTCCCGCTTCCCCCATCCACGGGATTGTCTATGCGTCCCGGTTCCGCAGGGCTTGTCCTTGCGTTCACGGACCCGGCTTTGTGCCCCGCCCGCGTTTCCTGCAAAAACCCCAAGCCAGCACAGACCCCACAATCCAGATAAGAAACAAACATAGAGAAACAAACATTCTGGGGTGTCTAGTTGTTCCGGCTGTGAACCGGCTAGAGCACCCCCTCACCAAATCAAAACTTATCCCCTACCCCCACCACCTCCCCCCCCCAACTTGGCCACTGTCCCCAGCTGGTTGCAACCGCCCACTCTGTTGCAACGGCACGTTTTTCGCTTCTCCGCCCAAAGACAAATCCCCGGATTGCGTTCCTAAACCATCTCTGCGCTCCACACTCCCCTCATCTGATCCGTCACCCCCTTCTGCTGTCTTGTCAAACAAGGTAGATCCTTGCGCAAAGAAGCGCTTGACATGCAAAGCTGCCGCCTTCTGTTTTAGCGGAGTACCGTCTAATTCCTCCAACTGATAGCTGCCGCCCTTGAACTTGGACAACACGCAGAATGGGCTGTTCCACCGGTTAGCAAACAACTTCCCCCACTGAGACTCCAGACTCCGGTTGTACAGGAGCACCAAATCCCCCTTCCGCAAGGGAGCCCGGAGACGATGCGAGCAGCGCTTGTCCCAATAGCGCACTGATGCTGTCCGAGTCTTCTTCAGCCGGTCTGCGGCCTTGGAAAGCATCCCATCCCGTCAAAGGAGCTGTTAGGTGCGAGCCTCAAGAAATTTGGCGGAGGTCTTCACCTTCCACCAGTCAACCCCCAGGAATGTCTCCAACTCAATGTCCACCGGAAGCACGGGGCGCTGTCCAAAAAGTAACTTGTACGGCAAGTAGCCTGTCAACCGCTTCACCAAAATCCAATCCGCAAACAGAACCATTGGAAGGGTCTCCTGCCAGCGCTTACCGTCCTCCCTGCACATCTTGACCAGGGCATCCTTGATTGGTTGATGCCCGCGTTCAATCATGCCGGCCCCCTCGGGATAATACTCCGTTACTCAGCCAAACTTGGCTCCGCAACTCTTCACCAACTCAACCAAATGGCCGCAAAACTCAGCCCCTCCGTCCACTGTAACCAGAAAAAGCAACCCGTACCGCGCAAACCAATCTTCCTCCAGAAACAGAGCAACTTTGTCCGCCAAGAGCTTGACCAACGGACGCGCTTCCACCCAACCGGACAGGTCGTCCCGCGCAACAAGCAGATAGGCAAACTTACCGGCCTTGATGTGGACGACATCAAGCAAGACTCAACCAAAGAGGGTGTCTTCCCCTGTGGGGTTTCCGACTTCCTTAGGCAATCTTGCGCTCCGCCGTTGACAGGCTTTGCAGGATGCCAACCATTCCCGTACCGCATGCACTACCCCCGGCCACCAGAACCGCTCTTTTACTTGCCTCCGCGTTTTGACCTCCCCTTGATGGCCAAGATTGTTGTGAAGGCTTTGGAGGATAGATTCCTGATCCGCCCTTGAAGTGGTAACCACAAGAGGAACCGGAGTCTTCCTCCGCCAAAGCTGCCCCTCCTGTACATAGAAGTTTCCCGCTCGCCACCTTTCCCATTGCATGTGCTTGTCCGTAGTTCCGTCGGGAAAACAAAGGTCCCGCAAGAAATCACAAATAATCACATACCGCCCGGTCTGCCGGAGCGGCAGCTGAACGCCCGCCTCCACAACCCCTACCTTGACAACCGGGGTCTCCACATTGAGCAGTTCCACATCCTCAAATGGTTTGTCCCTTGGATACTGCGACAACGCGTTGGGCATAGTGAACGCTTTCCCTGGAACATGAACAACAGCAAAGGAAAAAAGTTGAAGGAACACCATCCACCTGGTCATGGGAGCATTGGGCAACGCCGGAGAATTGATCATCCGCACCAGCGCCTCTGCATCCACCAAAAGCTCAAAGTGAACCCCCCACAAAAGATACTGAAGCTGCTGCACAATCTTGGTGACCCCGCACAACTCCAACTTTGGCTGAGAGTACCGGCTTTCCGTTGGAGTGAAGGTGACCGACTCGTAAAGCACTGGCCTATCCTTACCATTGTCCTCTTGAGTGAGAACCCCCCCCCCCCCCGCGCCAAATTTGCTGGAATTGACCGCTAGCCTAATTCCCCCAGCATTGTAGTCAAGATTGCGGAGCACAATGTCACGTCCCACAATCTCCTTGAGCTTCTGGAACGCGCTATTGCACTCTTCTCCCCAATTCCACTCCGCGCCTTTCCGCAATAGTGATTGTAGCAGGCTTGCCACCTCCGCAAACCTCTTGATGAACATACGGACATAGCTACATAATCCCAAGAACTGAAGAATATGTGACACCGTCCGCAGGGTCGGCCATTTGAGGACCTTGTTCTGCTTTTTCTCTGCAATGTGCCGGCCGTCGGAAGCAAGAACATGGCCAAGGACTTCAAGCGCCGGAACACAAACCGCCAACTTCTTCCCCGACACCGTCAGTCCTGCCTCCTCAATGCAAAACAGGATGCATTCCAACATCTGCGCATATTCCCACACAAAACGTTGGACGCCAGGTACCTCAACCAGCTCTGCTCCTCCGTAATCGGATTTTGGACCTTTTATGCCTGCGTTGTCAATGAAGATTTGGACTCCCTCTGGAAGATCATCTTTCAGGATCCAAGCCATTTGCCCCTGGTACACCACCACAGAAGTGGTCGCGCCCTGCGGTAGCCAAGTCAGCTGCATTCTTCCCAACCCAGTCTCAAATGCCGTTAGAGGCCGCAAGCAAGGATCCAACTCGCGCTGGTTGTATCCCCCCATCACATCCACTAAACCGTAACAAGTGCCCCCCGCCATTGACTCAAGGAACTCGTCAACGCAAGGGGGATGCCCTGCGTCCCGGATTGTAAAGGAGTTGAGCCGCTGCAGATCATGGACAATCCTCAACAACTTTCCGTCCTGCTTAACTACCACAAAGATTGGACTGGAGTAACTAGACGTTGACTTTTTGTAAAGGCCAGTCTTCACCCGTTCCCGCACCAACTCCAGAAACTGCTCCCGGACCACCCGCGGTATTGGAATTGGCTTGATCTGCCACAGCTTGTGATTGACAGTGGGGATGACATAGGGGTTGCCAATATTGTTTTTCAGAAGCCCCCGCTCTTCAGGTCCAAACGCAAGCGCTCTTTCCCAAAGAACCAGAACCAATACCAGCAACTCACGCTCCTCCGTACTCAACCATCCCGTCGGGCCAAAATTGAAAGCTGCAATCTGCTCCTCTGTGATCCGCGCTGAACTAGTAACCCACCCCAAAGCCTTAATTGGCGTGACCCAAGGGTCCCGCAACCAAGCAATTGGTTGAAGCGGTCCGTTCAATTCCTGGGGCATTGGCTCATTCCTTGGTCAGACCTTCCGCGACACCGGCTTTTACTTGCCAGCGTTGCACCGCATCATCCGCACGCATCCTTTTCGGTAGGTCCACAGAACAGAACCACGGCTTTTGCCTTCACTCATGAGTGTGGCACAATAATAGGGTCTTTGAAGCGTAGTACCCTTGGGCGATGCATACTGAGAAAATGGACTTACTTCTGCAACGTGCACGCCCTGCACTTTCCTTCCTCCCCCTCCCTGCTCCTCATTAGTCAACCGCCCGCACAAAACCGGAGCTTGTTCCGTGCGGTCTCCTTGGTTGACTAGGAAAAATCCTCCAAGGGTTGCCCATTGCAGACCAACTCCGCGTCCGGTTCCTCCTCATACTCCGACACTCTCCTCCGCTTTCCTTGCCCGTGATTGCAGATAGTTGTCTCAAACCGTCCGCCGGAAGAATCCTCCACCGTCAACGCCTCTGTTCCCGCCTCCGGATCAAAAACCATTTGTGCTCAGAACCCAAACATGAACAGCCTTCCCAAAATCACATCCCCAAAATCAACCAAAAGAAAAGAAAGAGGCTTACAGACCCTTGCAACCTTGACCTCCTCCTCTTCAACTACCCCATCCACACAACACTCCCCTCCGTTAAGCGCGCGGAGACCCATTGCACATTTCCGCCAAACCAACCCCAAATCTTCCACCATCTGCGATGGCAGCAGGTTCACCATTGAACCGCTGTCCACCATAGCCCACACCTTCCTTCCCGCTATGACCATTGGAACGTAAGCGAGCGGAGTCAAAACCAATTTCAACTCACACTCCTTGGGCCCCTCCTCCTTCCGCGCCACATGAACCCGCTGCACCGTCTAAGGTACCCGGCCCTGACCGCAATCCCGCAACGCCTGCACCATCTTGTCTACCACCACCGGAGACACAGCCGCCAGTTCCCGCAAGGTCAGCGGGACCAGAGTGTCATTCCCCATCACCCTACGCACAATGTCCGCCGCTTTCTTCTTCCCTACAGGATTCGCTGCCGGCGCCTCGATTCCGGGCACACGTGCGGCCGGTTTTGGAACGGTCAACGGGGGTTGCTCCTTTGCATCCACCTCCATCTTATCCGAGACTGCCACCTTCTCTTCCATTGCCACTACCCTTACCTCAGCTTCAACCCGAGGTGTTTGCCACAATCCGGGACCGGTAATGATGCCTAGTGGCGCTTGCGCCGTCGTTCCCGCCTCCTGACCCCGTGTGCGCACCTGCTGCATTGCGGTTGGCTGGCTTGGCTCCATCGGAAACATGTACCCCATCCCCGCTGGTCAAACCAATCCCGCGTTGAGATCCTTTGTAAGCTCCTTGCAGGCCAATTGCCAATGACTGTTTGCCCCGCAGTACGAGCACCCCCTTGGCACAAAGGTGCCGGGCGGCCAAAACCCTTCCACCATGTGAGGTGGAGGCCCTTGCGGCTGCTGCTGGCCCATACGGCTCATGCAGATCTTCAAATCCTTCATCAGTTCCGTCAATTCACTTTCTGGAGGGGCAGGTGCGTGTTGAGGAACCGGAACACGCGTGGAAGTAGGTGGAACCGGGGCCAAAAATTGCGCCGGAGCCGGAACCTGGGGGGCGGATTTCTTTGGTCCTGCTGGGAAGGACTTAGCGGTATCCTAAATAAGTTCTTCTAAGTCAAGCTCACTCTCCACAGCCTGGAAAATGACAGCCAACTCCGGAAGGAGCGCAATGCTCCCGTCCAATGACCGCTTTACCAAGTTGTGATTGTAAAGATGCCTCTGCACCCTTGCCCGGAGTTGAGTGCCTAAACCGCCCAGAAAAGCGCGTTTCATGGCCCCCGTCTGTCCCGCCACCACCTTGTTCTTTGAAAAGTACCAATAGATCCGGTTGAATGTCAAGGTGTAATCCGCCAGCTCCACCCAAGTTCTGACTCCTCCGCGCGCGCTTGCCTCCAAGGCCACGCGGTCAAAATTGCTTTCCCGGAATCAAGGTTTGCCCCTACCCCACCGCGTTAGGATCTCCGCCTTCAGTTTTGGCCAATCCTGATTCTTTTAGCCTTCCATCTCCTCCACATCCCGGAGCTTCTCTTTTTCCATAATGAACAGGAAAACAAGCCGGGCCTTATTGGCATCTGACGCACCTTCTGCATCTGCAATACCTTTGTATCTTGAGATGAATTGCTCCACATCCGCAGTGTTGAATCGGATGTGAGGGTAGTTGTGCAGCCTGATGCAAACTGGACGAGTGGGTTCATGGTCACTGGAGACCAATGGGGGAACGGCATAGCTCAACCTGGGTGAAGCGGAGGGAGGGGGAGGAGGAGGGATGGAAGATGCAAGTGGGGTCGGAGTAGCGGACCCGGAAACGGAAGGAGAAGGAGAAGAAGAAGAGGAAGCGACTTTAGATAGGTATGAAGAGGACATCGCGCACAGTTACCTTTGAAAGACAAGAAACGGAAGGTTAGTTCCCAGCCAGACCCCCAGATGTGGAAAGAATAGAGGTTTTCCCCCTATAATTGTCCCAAGGTTTGGAAGTTAACGGTTCCCTGCGTCTGAAAGGAGATGAGGATGCCCAAAGTTGCACTTAAAGGAGAAAAAGAAATAAGGAGATAAAGAGATAAAGAAAAATAGAGAGAGAATGAAATGGCCAATCCTTCAATCCTAAGAACTTTCCACCTGGATGTGTATCCAGTATGAGTTCCTTTAGTCTCTTGGTGAGATTATTGATCCAATCCAATGATATGATGGTCTGATTCCATGCCCCCCCCCTCCTAACCCAGAGTTGAGAGAGAGGATAAGTCCTCCCTCTCAACCCTAACCTAAGTACAAGCGCAAATAACAGTATGAAAAAGAAACAGAAAACAATCCCAAAACAGAAACCCTAGCCTCCTCTCCCCACCTCCATACCAAACTTCCCCCAACTTCCGTACGCCGTTCTGTCCATCCAGTTTGTCCTTCTCATGACGCGGTCCTTGCACCGCGCCCTACTCAGAGCCCCCCGCGCCTGTCCGTTGTAAGACTCCAAACGGTGCTAAGCCGTGGCAGTTCTGTGGAGGGGAAAGGTGCTGTTTAGGCTGCCCTCCTAGGAGTTACAATGATATTTAAATGTAACAGGAATCAAGGTCCCAAACCTTATGGATGAGAAATCAAACTAAGGGAAGAGGGTAAGAGTTGTTGGTAGCTATGGAAACAACGCTATCTGAGGCAAGATGGTGCAGGGAAAGACTTGAACAAATAAGTCAAGGTTTGTTCAGAGTTCAATAGAACAAGGCAGTTGTAAGTAACAACTCCCACAAGCTAATAACTCTGGTTGTCAGCAGCTGATTAGGAAAGATCAACTCAATCCCAACCAACCTCCAGGTTCTCAATGAACCTGCCCAACTCTCCGCAATCAAGCGCTTGAAGGGTACCAGATAACTGTGGGAGGCTGAACAAAACAAAAGCAATTTGTTTGTGAAGCTCTAGAAGCAAATCAATAATGAATTCGAGCAAGAATATCCCAACACTTCTCAAGGAACTCAAGAATAGCGTGGCAAAATTCAACCTTAAAGAAGAAGGGAGGTATAACACTCCAGGTTTTAAGCTTAATAAAACCTCTTCAATCAAACATGATTGGCTCCAGAAAGATGATCAAGGGGAGATCAAGACCAGTATGGTCGGAAAAAGGGATCAGAGTGGTATAACACACTCAAGAATTCAGACAGACAGGAATTTTTCTTCAACCAGCAAGGCTATTGGTTGGTGATAAGGATCAAGGTCACAAAGGACAGAGTTTGAGTATAGAGGCTCAAAGGATCAAGGGGCAATTGTAGATATACCCGGGTAAATGGCTCAGATAGGTGGGGAAGGATGCCCACAGATAAGTTGATTACGATGAAGGTCTTATTGGATGGATTGGATTCTCTGATGCTCTCCTGATGATGGGATGCTGGGCCAAAAGGCAGGGGAGAGCCCCTCCTTATATGGGCAGGAGGCCCTGTTAGACTATATACAACGGATTCTACAAATAGAGCGGAAAAGGAAAGGCAACCATGTGGTCACTTGCATCGGTCTGTGGATGGGCGCGCGTAACAATACCAGAGTCACCCACCCCTTGTCCGAAGGCGGAAGCGGGTGGGAGAGTCCCAGGAAAGGTGTCGGATGAAGTCCATGAGAGCGCAGATGGGCAGATAGGAGATTGGTTTGAGAAAGTTGAGTAAATCCTGACGGCCTTGAGATCCACAACTGATAGATCAAGTGCGATGGGAGGTTTGACGGATCCAAGGATTTGCCAAATGCTTGCAGGTGCAGTCGGGATGGATTCAGTAAATCATGGATGAGCGCCGCGCAACGGTAGCAATGAGGAGATTGGGAGGCGCAATGACAAAGATGAAGACACGCAACGACAAAGATGAGGACATGCTATGACAACGGCGGAGATGACAAGCAACACGGATAAAGGACGCGCAACGCGCACGGATGAAAGGAGCGCGGCGCGGCGCGGCGCGCGACGCGGATAATGGAAGCGCAGCGCGCGCGGGTAAAGAATGGTTTGGATGAGCCTGAGGATAAGTTGTTCAGCCGGGCAGTACGTTTGCGCAACAGTTTATGGATTGAGGTCTTAAGGCGGCCAGGGTGTCCAGGATGGGGCACCACATCTCTCCCCAACTTACAGACTGTCCCTAGTCTGCTCCCAAGTTTGATGCCATAGAAAAAAAAAGAAAGGAAAGACAGATGATTGAAACCAAAAAATGGCCATTTTGATCTTGAGAGTGGTTGAGAAAAAATTTGTCGATCCGACCAAAAATCCTAGAAGTGGAGAGTTCCAAGGTGGCTCACAAGTGTGGCAAGGGTAGAGTTTCACAAAAACAACAAGGATCTTGCCCAGGCGGTGCACAATTGGGAGGACTTACTTCTGAGATAAGTTGCCCCCACAACAATGAAACTTCTTGACTTGATCAGCAGAGAACCTTCTGGCCAACCGAGTACCATCCAGCTCCTCCAAAACATAAGATCCACCCCTAACTTGATGAATCACTTGATAAGGGCCATTCCAACGATTAGAGAAAAGCTTGCCCCACTGGGTCTCCAAAGATTGATTATAAGCTAAAACTAGGTCACCAGGGTTCAAGGGCTCCCTGATTTGATTAGAGTGGTTGCCCTCCCGATACTGGACGGATTTTGCTCTGGACTTCATCATTTTTTGATAAGCTTCTTCATGAACGTCTTCACTTTGCTCAAGTTGCTTGGATCTAGCAACTAACAGATCGGTAGTTGAGGACACCTCTTCCCAAGAGACACCCAAGAAAGATTCCATTTCCAGATCCAAAGGAAGGACTGCTCTTTGACCAAAGATGATTTCATAAGGTGAGTATCCAGTAGTCCTTTTGGTTGAGATTTGATCAGAAAAGAGAACAAGAGGAAGGAATTTGCAACAATTCTTGCCACTTTCACCAGCCAGTTTAACAAGTGCAGCCTTCAAAGGGGCATGGCCTCGTTCCACCATGCCTTGGCCTTCAGGATAATAAGGTGTAGTAACTCTATGTTGTCCAGGAAGGGATTGGATCATTTCAGCAAGCTTGCCCCCAAATTCAGAGCCACCATCAGTAGAGTAAGATCGAGCCAGGCCATAACGCATTGTCCAGGTCTCGTAGAGGAAAGCTGCCACTGATTCAGAGCTAAGGTTCTTAAGAAATTTTGCTTCAACCCATCCGGAAAAATCATCTTTAGCCACAATGAGGTACTTAGCACCACCTGCCTTAATATGAACCACATCCATAGCAATCCTTCCAAAGACAGTGGACTCCCCAGTAGGATAACGAATTTTGGCTGGGCGCCTGAGATCACGTTTTTGACAAACTTCACAACTCTTGCACCATTGGGAGATGGATTTCTTCAAAGATGGCCACCAGAATCGTTTGGATAATCATTGATAAGGTTCAGTTTCCCCACGATGACCAAGGCCTTCATGGAGACTTTCAAGGATAGAATCTTGTTTAGAGGGAATAGTAACAACAATAAGAGCACAAGGATTGCCCCTCTTCATAAGTCTAGAGCCTTGAACAAAAAAATTAGAAGACTTTTGTTTAAGAGATCAAAATTCCTTAGCAGAGAGATCAGGAGGTTTTTGAAGAGTTGAAAGGTACTGCTCTAATTTAAACCAGAAGCCTTGTTGAAAGCCAGAATAATTTTGCAAAGAAAAAGAGAAAATAGGTCGAATTAAAGGTTCCTCTTCATTGAAATTGGTTCCAACATCAGATTCATTGTCCCCAAGAGGTCGTCGAGATAAACCGTCAGGCATGGTGAAAGATTTTCCCGGCCTGTGAACAATATCAAAAGAGAAAAGCTGGATAAAGGCCACCCAACGAGTCATAGGAGCATTGGGAAGACTGGGAGCGTTGATCATTTCAATGATGGATTGAGCATCAACTTGCAATTCAAAATGTTGGCCCCAGAGAACGGTTTGAAGTTTCTTCATCATTCAAGCCACACCACAGAGTTCCAGTTTGGGCTGGGAGTATCTAGATTCTACATCTGAAAACAACAAAGATTCATAAAGAGCAGGACGGTCCGAACCATTTTCATCTTCCTGAGTAAGGACGGCCCCAACAGATTGATAACTAGAATCAACAGCCAGCTTGATCTTGCCAGCTCCAGGTCCATAAGAGATCTTTTTCAAAACTATGTCTTCACCAACTATCCTTTTGAGTAGCTGGAAAGCACATTCACAATCTTGGGTCCAAATCCATTCAGCATCTTTTCTGGTTAGACAACGCAAGGGTGCACAGATTTTGGATAAAGAAGGGATAAAGATTCTAACATAAGTGACAACACCTAGAAAGCCCCTAACTTCAGTTGGATTGATTGGGGTAGGCCAAGAGATGATCTTGTTGACTTTGGCTGGTGCCATCCTTCTTCCTTCCTTGCAGACCATATGACCAACAATTTCCAGAGCAGGGACACAAGCCGCCAGTTTGGATCCAGAGACAGTAAGGCCAGATTCCTCGATTTGAAACAGAATCCTCTTCAAGGTAGTAGCATATTCCCAGATAAAATGACAAATTCCTGAATGCCAAGGTAAGAGCTCATTATCATAGTCAGATACTGGACCTTTAATTCCGCCATTGTCAATAAAGATACCAGCATGATCAGGGATTTCATCCTGGAGGATCCACATCATCTGAGCCTGATAGACTGCAACCGAGTTGGTGGCTCCTTGAGGCAATCGAGTAAGTTGAAATCGACCAAGAGGAGTGTTGAAAGTAGTGAGAGGATGAGAAATAGGATGTAAGGATTGTTCGTCATAGCCACCCATAATATCCCCTAGACCATAGCAAGCTCTTCCCGCAAAGGATTCAACAAATTCTTCAGTAGCAGGAGGGATACCAGAGTCTTTAATAGTAACTTTATTAAGAGGTTGAAGATCATGAACTATTCTAAGTTTACCATTACTCTTGAGGACACAGAAGACAGGGCTGGAGTAACTAGAAGTTGATTGTTCATACAGGCCAGTTCAAACTTGTTCCCGGACCAACTTGATGAATTTGTTGACTTTAGCAGCAGGGATAGGGATCTTTTTCTTTTGCCAAGGATCATGTTCAACTACAGGGATGATATAAGGGAGGCCATAGGATTCCCGCAAGAGGCCTCTCTCTTCTTCACAGAAGGCAATAGATTTTTCTCTTAGAGATAAGACATTTTTGATTAAATTCAACTCATCAGGAAGAAGCCATCCATCTGGACCAAAGTTGACCACCTTCAGACGTTCTTCAGTGACCCGTCCATTAGGCACAAAGGGACCAGTAAGAGATTGAGGAAGACCACAGTAAGGATCGCAAGATAGAGGAGGACGCATAAGGGGAGGATTCAGGTTGAGAGGCATAGGCTGGTTGACTGGTTGGACCTTCTTAGCAACTGGTTTATACTTAGTGGCAAAAGAGAGAATTTCTTGTTTCCTCCAAGAGTTGACCAGAGAGACTTGATTACGAAAGCTGAGTCCAAGTTCCAACATCTTCCAAGTCCGATGTTCTGCAATATCCTTGAAGGGTGCCTTTTCCATAAAAGGAGAACCAGGAGATAATACGTTGCTCACATGTGTGGCACAAGGTAGGGTTTCGAAAATGACGGTAAAAGATTGCCCTGGCAGTGCACAATTGGGAGGACTTACTTGTACCCCAAATTGCCTCCACTGAAGCCCATATTCCTTCATACCAAAACCACCAAAAACGGGATTGCAGTTAGGATCTAGTTTTAGCTCTTTGCGGAGATTCATACCGGAACTGAGAGAAGATTGATCAGACTCAAAAGTAGAAGGAAAAGAAGACACAACAGATCCAGCGAGAGAAGGAGATGGAGAAGAAATATTTTTGGATTTTTCTTTTTTGATATGTTTTTGTTTTTTAATATTCTTGAGCTCAGAAGAGAATGATGAAAGGAATGAAAAATAAGCCTGAGGGATGGGAGTTGACCCTTGAGTTGCAGTCTGAGGCTGAAAAGAACTACAACCATTGGTAGGATCAACTATTTCCCTAAAAAATGAGAGGAACTAGAGTTATCCTTCTGCTTCCCCTTAAAAGATGATTTGGGAGAATGACCAGGAAAATCTCTTTCCCAACGACCAGAATCCAAAGAGCAAAGAGGAACTTCAATTTTTCTGCCATCAGCATCAGGGAGGAGAATTCTCTCCCCAACTTGATCAGAAAACATCAGGGTTGCACCAAAGTCCATTAAGAAGGGTCGTCCCAAGATCATAGGACTGTCCAAACGAGTGATCCAAAAGTGGCAGGTTCCAACGATATTTTGACCAATCCTGACCGGTAAATCTTCAGCAATACCAACCAGTTCACAAGCTTGATTTCCTATCCCATATACTGCAGAGTTGAAGCTGACCCTAGGACTAAGTTTGAGCTTGCAGGCCATAGCATCCAAGATTAAGTTAAGCTGAGATCCAGAATCCACAAGAGGAGAAACAGTTTTAGCTGAGTCACCAAGATAACAAGGAAGAAAGCCAAGGGGACAGGAATAAAGATTGGATTCTATAGAAGGACTGGTTCCACCAGAGTCCTCCATTAAAGTGCCAGAGGAGACTTTGAGTTCTTCAGGGCCAATATCCACACGTTGACAAGAGACCAATTTCTTCATTCCTTCAGCAACAGATGGAGAGATTGATAGGAGTTCAGCCACAGATAGATCAGGAATTTTGAGATCAGAAATTTTCTTTAATACTCCCTCCACAGCATTGGGGTGATCCTTGGAGATGCCCCTTTCAAATCAAACTTTGGGCTGGGTGGGGGGAGGAAGTTCAGCTGACGCAGAATCTAAGATAGGATTAGAAGGTTGAGGTGAGGGAGAAGGATCAGGGTGATCTGGGAACCTTTCCATGAGTGGTTCCCTTTCCACCTCCATGTCTTCTACATCAGAGGAAGGAGGCTCAAGTGATGATCGACGTTTAATGGGTTTTCGAAGGATTGAAGTTGGCAAGGAAGGAGCCTTATGAGGTTTAGGTTCCTCATGTTGTTTCCTGGCTGGATCAGATTGATAAGTAGTCCCAGCAAGACTAGAGGAAGAAATAGCTGGAGGATACCAAGGTTGGAGGGTACCACAGGATGATCAAAATTCAAAGGAAGCAAGAGATGCTTTCACAGGGGGTGATGGCTGGTAAGAGGCCACCACATGTCGGATAGGACAAGACAAGTCAAAAGGGATTAGGGCACCATTAGGGAGGAAGTAATTGTTTCCCCTCTGCTCTACCAACTTTTCCTTTAAGTCCTTCTGAAGTTCTTGACATCGTCCAGTTCCATGGCCTTCCCTATGACAGTAGTAACAGACCAGAGTTGATTTGGGAACAGAAGAAGGAGCTTTAGGCGTAGATAGCAAGGAAATCTTTTGATCTATTTTGTTCTCAAAGGCCCTAAGTAACTTGGTGATTTCATCTATAGTAGTAGGTTCCCAATTGGAATTAGGATCTGCTTTAGGCCTACGATCTGCCTCCATTTTAATCATAATATCGTTTGACTCTTTAAAAGAAGGAGCATGGACTGGTTCAGTAGTTCTAGGCTTTTCAAAGGTAAGAGCGGTTTGACCTTTCATGACTTTATCCACAGTACTCCTAAGGGTAAGAAAAACAGGGAGCTTGAATTGATTATCCCTGGTAGTAATCATGGATCCATATTTGACCAGTTCTTCTTTAATCCTTTCCTGCACAGCCGACGAAAAAGATTGGAAGAACTTTGCTTGAATTTCGTCCACTGTGTCAATGTGATCGTTTCGGATAAGATAGTTTTGAATGGGATCCCAAGAATTTCTAAAAATCTGATAGTCAGAGGCTGAAGAAATACCACCATTGGAGATCCACTGAGAAACCAGAGCATCCAAATCCTGCAGAGTAAACCTAGCCACATCTATTTTACCCCAGTATGCCAACATAGCCTCCCTGAGAAGCGTCCAGTTGTGGGATTCAAATCCCTTGAAAGACTCGATTACCTCCATAACTTCATCAGAGGAGATAAAGAACCGCAACTGATAAGCCATATCGAATTCACTAGCTCCATCCACTTCAGCAGCCATTTCGTAGGAGTCCAAGAATCGCTCAACATTTGTACCGTTGAAGCCTAAGTTCTTGTTCTGGGGTTTGATCTTTACCATCTTAGGTCAAACAGAGGTGGTTGGAGTAGCAGGAGATGCCATATCAAATAACAGAGTTCCTAGGGGATCCAAAGAGCAGATTTCCAAAGTGGCTCACAAGTGTGGCAAGAGTAGGGTTTCGCCAAAAACAACAAGTATCTTGCTCAAGTGGTGCACAAATTGGGAGGACTTACTTCTAGACCAAGCTGCCTCCACGGATTGGAAAAAAGAACAAACAGAAAAAGAAAGAGAAATTGGATAGGATTTCGGAGTTGATTCTTCAAGTTGGGACTGTAAATCCCAAGGTTGTTGGTTCGATCCCGGCCCGGGGGACCAAATGTAAGACTCCAAACGGTGCTAAGCCGTGGCAGTTCTGTGGAGGGGAAAGGTGCTGTTTAGGCTGCCCTCCTAGGAGTTACAATAATATTTAAATGTAACCGGAATCAAGGTCCAGAACCTTATGGATGAGAAATCAAACTAAGGGAAGAGGGTAAGAGTTGTCGGTAGCTATGGAAACAACGCTATCTGAGGCAAGATGGTGCAGGGAAAGACTTGAACAAATAAGTCAAGGTTTGTTCAGAGTTCAATAGAACAAGGCAGTTGTAAGTAACAACGCCCACAAGCTAATAACTCTGGTCGTCAGCAGCTGATTAGGAAAGATCAACTCAATCCCAACCAACCTCCAGGTTCTCAATGAACCTGCCCAACTCTCCGCAATCAAGCGCTTGAAGGGTACCAGATAACTGTGGGAGGCTGAACAAAACAAAAGCAATTTGTTTGTGAAGCTCTAGAAGCAAATCAATAACGAATTTGAGCAAGAATATCCCAACACTTCTCAAGGGACTCAAGAATAGCGTGGCGAAATTCAACCTTAAAGAAGAAGGGAGGTATAACACTCCAGGTTTTAAGCTTAATAAAACCTCTTCAATCAAACATGATTGGCTCCAGAAAGATGATCAAGGGGAGATCAAGACCAGTATGGTCGGAAAAAGGGATCAGAGTGGTATAACACACTCAAGAATTCAGACAGACAGGAATTCTTCTTCAACCAGCAAGGCTATTGGTTGGTGATAAGGATCAAGGTCACAAAGGACAGAGTTTGAGTATAGAGGCTCAAAGGATCAAGGGGCAATTGTAGATATACCCGGGTAAATGGCTCAGATAGGTGGGGAAGGATGCCCACAGATAAGTTGATTACGATGAAGGTCTTATTGGATGGATTGGATTCTCTGATGCTCTCCTGATGATGGGATGCTGGGCCAAAAGGCAGGGGAGAGCCCCTCCTTATATGGGCAGGAGGCCCTGTTAGACTATATACAACGGATTCTACAAATAGAGCGGAAAAGGGAAGGCAACCATGTGGTCACTCGCGTCGGTCTGTGGATGGGCGCGCGTAACAATACCAGAGTCACCCACCCCTTGTCCAAAGGCGGAAGCGGGTGGGAGAGTCCCAGGAAAGGTGTTGGATGAAGTCCATGAGAGCGCGGATGGGCAGATAGGAGATTGGTTTGAGAAAGTTGAGTAAATCCTGACGGCCTTGAGATCCACAACTGATAGATCAAGTGCGATGGGAGGTTTGACGGATCCAAGGATTTGCCAAATGCTTGCGGGTGCGGTCAGGATGGATTCAGTAAATCATGGATGAGCGCCGCGCGACGGTAGCAATGAGGAGATTGGGAGGCGCAACGACAAAGATGAAGACACGCAACGACAAAGATGAGGACATGCTATGACAACGGCGGAGATGACAAGCAACACGGATAAAGGACGCGCGACGCGCGCGGATGAAAGGAGCGCGGCGCGGCGCGGCGCGCGCGCGCGGCTAAAGAATGGTTTGGATGAGCCTGAGGATAAGTTGTTCAGCCGGGCGGTACGTTTGCGCAACAGTTTATGGATTGAGGTCTTAAGGCGGCCAGGGTGTCCAGGATGGGGCACCACACCGTATCCGTTTGTCCGCGCCCGTCGTGGATGTCTGGTATTATCCGGCGTGATCCGCGCGCTTGCACGCGCGCTCCATCCATTCCTTTATAGCCCGTGGATTGCTCCGCTCCTACATATCCAAACCGGTGCCCCCGCGAACCTAGTTGAGCGCACTACCTTCCAAATCTGATCTCCGGCGCAGATCGCCGCCCACGCTGCATTCAATGCTGAGCCCAACCCGTCCACTAGGTGCGGAGCCAAACAGAGGCTGCTGCTGAGCACTCCGCATACCCTAATTCTGAGCCCGCTTTCCTCCAATGCTGAGTGCGCAGCCGCAAAGCAGTTCCCAATCTGCGTCTGTAAATTGACACCACACCGTTTTGCTTTCATTCACAGGATGGTGCTGCACTATCTCTGTTCTGAGGATCAAGTATGACTTTTTCACAATGGATAATTCAAGGATAACCAGTCAGGTTCCAAATTAGAGTCTTAATCAGAATGAATTAGCGACAAGATTCTGGTCAGATTGATTGCATTTTTAACTAGCAGCCTGGAGGTTGGTTTGGACATTCTGAGAGTCAAAGGTTAATGGGTAATGGTGATGTGTAAGATTTGAAGTGATGGAGTAATAATCATGGTTTTGATGCATGATGGTTGTGTATTGATTTGATGGTGTGAAGGGGTGGGAAGGTGTTTTTTCATCTTGATGGATGATGATCCATAAAGATGGAAGATTTAATGTTTTAAATACACCATTTGAGTTAAATATACCATTTTTTAAATACACCAGTTAAAAGGGTAAAGATCCCATTCAAAGAGGTGGGTTTCTAGTGGCAGAATTTGATAAATCTGATACACCCCTAATGTTCACTATTGAATTTGGTTTAAAGAAGATCATTCATGCTCTTGAGATGGGTTCAGGGTGAGAGAGAAAGAGGAGTGCAAAGGATGATGAGATTAATTTGAAGATCAGGAACAATGACTATTACAGACTATTGGATGCTGACATCAATCAGCCCCTGGACATGGAATCTAAGGTTTCTTGAGTGGGAAGACAGCTCAAAAGTATGGAAGGAGCTTTAAGCTTATGGCATCTGTGATGGAAAAAAAAATCTTAGATCTTAGTGAGCCTGTTGATGTTCTCACCCATGATTTTGATCTCGATCACTCTCTTGGGTCAATTGACTTCATTATTCAAGTATTGATTTTTAATCTCGGTGGTCTGCCGATCATCTCTCTTTATACCCCCTTATATAATACCCTCTGAGTGTGAGGTACCGACTGACCCATCATCATGTTACCAAGCTGGGATTTTGAACCCTTGAATCTGAACTCCACCACACTCATCCCTATTTATCTCACCAGGACTGTTTGAACTCTTCTCAACAAGACCAGTTGACTCGATGAGTGAGCTCCACCAAGTATTCCTCTGACTGTAGACACATTGGACCAAATCCTCAAGCTCCACGTGGTAATCCTGAGTAACTCCTACCCGTTTTCAGAGTTGGTCTAGGTACGTATCTCCCCGGTTCTCTACTATACTCGATCTTCCTCATACTCTTCCGATCCTGCGCTTCTTCTTTGGTGGCTCGTTGGGATTGGTCTGGATCACTTGGCACGATTTGATCGATGGGATTTCTCCCTGACCATCATCGGTAGCTCGTTCCAAAAGCTCGTATGTATACGATTGAGGATGATCCTTCACCTGCACGGTTGTAGGCTGGCGGCATCGATCATCTTGGATGACACCGAGAACCAGAGGACGGCTCTGATTGATTGAGATCTCGATGGTTGTGAGCGGTATGATGGTGTGAGGTAGTGGGAGTGATGTCCTGGGTGTATTATTTTTCAGCTTGTTGACCTACCCAGCCGGCTCACTGACTAACTCGACTACGACCCAGGATGACGTCATTCGGCTCGATCATTAGCCGAGACCCCTCCCCTCCACAGACCAGAGATGTCCGTCCCCGTGCCGGGTGGATGGCCGTCGGGTGCTCGAGTCGGGAGTCTCGGCCGGCCACCCGCCCGCGCGAGCCCCGCTCCCCGGCACTCCCCGCTGCACCCGGTCGATGGTCATCCCCATGCCATGGCTTCGAGCAGCCCGCTCGGCCTCGGCCAGGCCGGCCTCGTCTTACCAACCTCGTTCCCTCCACCCTCTCTCTAGTCGGCGATGACGACGACCAGCCCCAGGACGAGCACGACGAGGCCGAGGTCGACGAGCAATGCTCTATTCCAATCCAGCGAACTCGATCATCATCCGCCCTCGATCGACCGCCATCCGTCGATCATCTCATCCGCCACTCCTACGGTCTTCCTAGTGCCCATCCAGCCGATCAGCCCCACGACCTTCGATTCGATCGTCCGACTCATCAAACAGTTCTCAACCCTGCCACTCTCCGAACTATCCCTGCCCAGCTCATCTCCCCCTCCCTCGCCCAGCTGCAATCCATCCTCGACCCATCTTCCTCCCCAGCTGCTCCTCAACTTCGACTCGAGCGCCTTCTTCTCCCCCTCCTCGAGCTATCATGGCTTCCTCCACCCCTTTCAACCCCATCGGAAACCGTTCGGGATCATCGGCATCATCGACTGCTCCCTCTGGGGCCCCTCCAACGATCATCCGCCGCCTCCCAACTCCCAGCAATCGACCCGCCGTCCTGCGAGCCATCCTCCTCCCACCGCTCGTACCCTGAGCGATGCGCTCAGGTCCTTCGAAATCCTGCTGGCTACCCATCATCCTAGGACCCCGGTCGGCAGGTGCCTTGGCTTCTATCCAACCGAGTCTCAACCCGATGACGTCGAAGGCCTGACCTTGATCCCTCACGTCGGCGATCAGACGTTTTACCTCCAGAGGTTGATCGCCGAGTTTGCCTCTGACCTCATTCGATCCATCCATCATCTCGTCAGTCTCGTCTTCAATCCCACTCTCCCTCCCAGTCTCTCCACACCCGTACCTTCTTCAGCCACCTGATCTTCCTCACAGATAGACCCTCTTGACTCTCTGCCCACCAGTCAACCGTGCTCCAGTCCACCTCGAGTCTAGAGACTCCGAGGCACTCTCACCGTTCGACCCTCTTCGATTCCTTTCCGATCCTACCACCGCTCCATATCATCCCCACCCCATCACCCGTACCCTCGCCCGATCCCACCTCCTCGGGAAATCTTCAATCCTCGCCTCCACTCAAGCTGCTCGCTCCCAAGGCTCGTCAACCGATCGCGCTCATGCTGAGTGACGTCAAACTGTCGCCCGGACCCCTATCCCCCCTGGGTTTACGTCCAAGTGAACCCTCTCAACACCTCTCGTCTTCCTCTACGAACAATCGACTCTTATCCTCCGAAAACCGAGTCGGCCTCACCGTTGCAGCCCCTCTCATCGATACAAGAGTTCGAAAGCGGCACCTCGGTCGGATTCGTAAAGTCGAGGCTGATCTCGAACTGTTGGCTGCCAAACCTCTCAACGCCCTCAAGACTTACAACGAAGCGATCACCCATCTCAAGCTCACTAACGATCTCGTATGGTGGGCGGCAGCGTTAGAGGGATCGGCCGTGGCAAAGATGTTGTCACTCCTTGCGGGCTTGGAACTCAAAAATGGTCTACAAGAAATCCTAGACGCGTTAGAATCAGCGGTCGAAACTTATTCCAAAGCGCTCCCAAAGGCCATTGGCGGTACGGTAGCTAACGGCAGCCAAGAGGTCGTCGAACCGTTAGTATTTGTCGAATCGGTCGTGCGTTTAATCAACTTCAAATTAGAACTGGCCGACGTGGAAGTCGAACAGTTGGGCAGGGAACAACTCCAGGTACTATTGGGAAATCATCTGGTCCGACGCAACCATCCCCGTCGTCCCAAACCGTTTCCCCACGACGTCCGACTCGACATTAACCGCCTGGCCTCCATGGTAGAGTTGGCCGTTGATGGGCTTCGGTTTGTAGAGGATCGAATCCGGGCGTTGAGCAAGTTGATCGGTGCGTTCGAATCGATCGGTTTTAGTAGGAAAGCAGCTTGGTTCAAACGAGAGTTGGTAGGAGTGGTGATTGAACAGATTGCAAAGTTTGGAGGATCGATTCCCCAGATGGGACAAGAGGAGCTCATCAAGCTCATGTGGGAGGTCTGCAGTTCACTCAAAATTTCAATGGATAGTTCCACTCGTGAACCTATCGTCATCAATCATCGACCGGATGTCATCATTCCAGTCATTCCCGGCTGGAGAGATCTCCAGCTTGGAGTTCTGACCGATGCCGTGATAGCCTGCCATGAGTTAAAAGAGTCCGTCAGCGAGCTAAACTTTCGATTCAAGATGAATGAACTGCTTTACTCTCACCAGCCCCATCGTCTTGACATCATCGTCGATCGCAGGATCAATGCCTTACTGAAATCCCTATCCCATCATCCCCGCCTGAATTATTGGGGACCTAAAGATATCATCCTGACTATTGAGCTCATACCGTGAGTTGGATTTTTTATCGTTTGAGTGATCTTGGTCAGAATTCTTGGTATGAATCGGCTTGTTGTGTGGGTATGTGACCTCAATATTGAAATGTTAGAAGGGTTCCCGGTCGTTTAGGTTGTCAAGTCGCCATGCACCTATTACGTATCACAAGCGACCACTACTGCAAGGAGTTCTCCAACCCGCTCATTCTGACACTACCGCCAGACTGCTTACGCCAACGTTTTATTACAATCACAACCGCACCCCTACCCGGTTGAGCAAAGATGGAAAGCTGCCTTCTCTCAAAGTGGTTAAAGACGAACCCGTTTACGTTACGATTACTCTACAGAATTCTCTATCGTTCGATCTCGACGTATCGATGATTTGCTTAAGGTGGGATGGTTTTTTTTGAATCTTTATTATATATATATATATATATATATCCATGATGGTTATTCTGACTTAAAAAGGAAAAATGTTGATGCGTACCCCCCAGTACTTCTGGCATATCGTTTGAAGCAATCAAAACTCAAGTGGTCATCAGCGCTCAAACTATCCAGACGATCATGCTAACCGGAATTCCATTGTCAGTCGGTACATTAAAGATTAAGGGATGTCATATTCAATTATTAGGATGTTCGGAACCTCAAGAATTTGTTCTGCCAGTTGGTAAGCCTAAACAGAGAAAAGCGGAGGCCGAAGAAGAAGAAGTCCTTTCCTGTGAAGTCGTCGATTGCTTACCATTTCTTCGAATCGTGAGTGGCTACGACGGATTGGTCAATAGTGGCGGACTAATTGTTCATGATGGTGAGATGTAAGTTTTACCTTAGTTTGTCTTGCGATCCAGACCAACAGCCACCGGCGGCACCATACGATTAATGCCACAAATGATTTCTTATCAGGACGACCATCGACATCAAGCTTATCAACACGTCCAAAGCTAGGGCAGATTGGCTAGACGTCGCCGTGAGCGATAACCTGAGTGATGAAATGAGGAAGAAGTTGGACGAATCAAGTCAACAGCATAGCGAACTTGATCGTTATCAAATCGAACACGAATTAGTGGATCGACCACTATTGAGCGTAACATGGAGTTCAAGTGTGGAGGGTCGCGGGACGGGATGGATCAAGTTGAAATGTTTGGGAAAGGCTGGTTGTAGGTCTGTCAGTGTTAGTATCGACTACGGCATCGAGAGTACGAATCTAAGAAGACGTTTAGACTGGAGTATCGGATTATGTATTCAAAAGTCTTTACATCTGGTTGGATTTGAAGCTTTACCTGGGGGACTTGTAGTGATCAAAATCCAAAACTTGGCGCGAGGAGGCCAGGTATTCGAAGTTGAAGCTCAAGGTACAGTTTGCAACCTACCTTCACTTTTTGAACGGGCACATGATGATACGTTTAGTAAAGAAGCCATATCCCCACTATCCTCCTCTAGGCGGTAAAGTCCCGTCAACGCCATTTTTCCGAAATAGTTTGAAACAAATCCTTCAACCTGGTGGGACTCATTCGTCAGTAATCACTCGATTTGTCATCAGAATGAAGCTTCATCGTGACCTTTCCATCGCCTTACCGAAAGGGTCTTCAGCGCATATTTCTAATCCATTTCTCAACAATGGGATAAGGATAGATTTTTCATCGAAATAGAGCCCATCCAAATCACTCAAACCGAAGCTGCAAGAGCGATCCCTACTTTGATCGATCGTCAATTCGTCATTCCGCATCACGAAGAAGCTCGCCCCATTTCAAACCCGGATTCGGGTCGTAAAGGCAATCTTGATGACAGTCCATCTCAGAATCGGGTACTTGTGGATCAGCTTAGGTTTTGGGTCAAAGATAAACTTCTACGGACGATTAGGATGGATTGGCGCGAGGTAAGGACTTACTCGCACCTTATCAACTTGTGGACCCGTCTCAATTGACATCAAAACCCATCTCTTTGGATCGGATGATGCTTGAAAAATCGATTTTACCAGCTGGGCACCAACAAAAGCGGAGAAGTTAACTTGAGAGCAATCGACGTTACTCCACAGATGATTCCAAACATGAGATTAAGTGAAGTTTCGGTGGAAATGGACTTCTCATCAGATTGTCTCAAAGCAAAACATCGAGGATCCAAACCTGCCGTGGATTTGCAAATCGATGAGTTTTACTCGGTTCAGATTAAAACCAGAAACCACTCTGGTATGAATGATCTCGCCTTTCTTGATAACTTGCAAGTGAAAGATCAGAATTTGACCAGTGATTTAACTCGGAGCACTTCACTTATCCGTTTACACATTTATCATCTTTTCTTTGTTTTGGCGGGGGGTTTCGCCAATCCAGGCACGAAGAGAGAAGTGAAAACGTTTATCAAGGTAATTGGTTTGGATGGAATGAGTATTCCAGCGAGCAACAAGCAAAATCAGTTCAACGCGGGTCAACGAGTTTTGAACGCATTGGATTCGGTAAACTACTTGGTAGAAGGCTTGCTTAACACAACTAACGGGGGAGAAGAAGCGTTCGATGAAACTGATGGGCTGCATGGCATGGGATCGATAATGCTGGAAGAAAACGAAAAAGAGGAAGGGATTGAGTTTGGGATTTGCTTCTTGACCCGTGGTACTTTTTTAATCCAAGCTCTTGTGTCGAATGTGCCCCCTCCTCCTCAGCACAATCGACATCCTGAGCTTGAACTACTTGGTTCGTCTGATTTAATCCAATTCACAGTTTTTTAAAGCCTCACCCTCCCGTTTCGTGTTTGAAATCTTGGAAAAACTGTAAACCAACAACCAGTTGTAATGATTTATTGAGACAGATTTCATAAGGAGGCTGATGAATTCAGTTGAAGGTTGCGAGTGCTGTGCTTCCGGCCATTAGAGAGACCTTTTAGGATTGTATGAGTTGATCAATTAAACCTGGAGTAGCGCAGCAGGGCAGGTGTATCTTGTTAATAGCTTGCTCTGCGGTCAAGAGATCATAAGTTGAGGGGAGTCAGTGTCATTTCCCAGGCATAATGAGTGAGTGGCTAAATCTAAAACTAGGCCCGGAATCGATCGCTGAAGTATGTGTTGACCTAACGTTGCTGTGTAAAGACGGGGAGAAGGGTTAATCCGTCGCTAGGCCATCCTAGTCGGCATATGTACTCCCCGGTACACAGTATGTGGGTCCTAACATGCTGGATGCAAGTCCTAAAAGAAAAACCAATCGGTGTGATTTGAGCGTTTTTGATCGTCGCATTACTCCGAGTCATCATCACAAACCAAAGTTTGCTAAATGATTGATCCAAGCTATGATCCTTCCAACCTTGGACTCCCACCAAATCATCATCGTGAGAGGAGAGTCAACGAGATGGGATTCTAGGATGATGATGACGAAGTTGCTCGATCTGTTTTTTCAGCGTTCGAACGTCGAGCAGTGTGTGTCACTCCGAGATCAACCTATAGTTTTGGAATCCTTGCGGAAACCTTTTGGATGGTGTCCTTCGATGGCCATCTCTCCTGCGTCTCCTTGGTCTAGGAGTGTTGCATATACCAGTGTTGTGAATTTAACCAAGGTGGTGAGGGGGAATGCCACTGGACCGAATTTGAGTCCTTCCAGCTAAAATTCTTGGTCCTGCCCTACTATATAGGATTGTATGTATGTACATACATACACCAGTGCAGTGAGGATTCAAAAACTGACGGTTTGATGATGCTGAACAAGGACAGTTTTTAGGAAGGTTGAGCGAGTGGTTGAGGAGCAATGATTAACGATCTCAAGAAGGTTTTCACTGATCACCAACATTAATCTTGAAAAAAAAAAAATACAAAAATACAAAAATACAAAATAAACTTGGCCAATGTTAAACTTGCGACCTCGCAACCCCCGTTGACTACCAAAAACGGGTCGCGTGGCGCGATTTGCGACCCATTTTGAGTTGCGGACGGCCATGTGCAACTCAGGTGGGTTGTGAATGGCTGTTTGCAACCCATTCTGGGTCGCGAACCGCGCCACGCGACCCATTGTGGGTAGTGAATGGCAAAAAAAAAAATTAATTCGAGTATTTGCTTCATTTTATATATATATATTTTTTTTTTTATATTTTTATTTTTAATTTGATTTAATTAGTTTATTTATTTTTAATATATTGATTTATTCATTTCATTTTATTTAAATTTATTTATTTATATTTTAAATTTAATTAATTAATTAATTTTTTATTTATTTATTTCATTTTATTTTTTAATATATATATTTTTTTTTTTAATTTCATGTTTGTAATTTAATGGATTAATTTATTTTTTATTTATTTTTTATTTCTTTATTATGGTGTTGCAAACTTGTCTGGGCACATGCCCAAGTCCCACTTGGCACAGTGCCCAGCGGGATTGGGTGAGTGCCCAGCGGGCTTGATTTCCGCATCAGGTTGCGCTGCAGACCTTGGCACACAGCCAAGTTCCGCTTGGCCAAGGCCAAGCTGTTGGCACCCCCCCTCACTTGCTCCATCCCCCTCCCACCCTTGCTCCATCCCCCCTTGCTCCCTCCCTCCCTTGCTCCTCTCACCATCACTTTTGCTTTTGCCTCAACCAACGCAATGATGGTTAGTTTTATTTTATTTTATTTATTTATTTTTTTAGATTGTTTTTTCTATTTTTTTAGATTTTTGACCATTGACATTTTTGAGGGGAAGGGCAAAACTAAAGCCTTCATGAATGGTCCTAGGTGGATGGGGCACCCTTGCAATAGTGGTTGATTGCTTAATGGGGGAGGGTGGTGGATTGATGGCTGAAGTAGGTGATGATATTGGGGAATGTTTGGCTTGTTTTAATAAAATTGTATTTGCATGTTTATCAAAGAAATAAAAAAACATGTTAAAAATTTTGCCCCCAATCATCAATTTGGCGGGTGTGGCCAAGCCAAACTTTGGCCCAACCCACCCAAACTTGGGTGTGTGCCAAGTTGCGCTTGGCTATGTGCCAAGTGTGCTTTAGGGGGTGCCCAGCGCACTTTAGCAAAAATCAGGCTAACTTGGGCATGTGCCCAGACAAGCTTGAACTACCATAAAATAAAACAAAAAATAAGATAACAAAAAGTAAAAAAAACAAAATTAAGAAAATGCATATATAGCAATTTGCAACTCAGATGGGTTGCAAATTTAACATTGGCCAATAAACTTTCATCCTTGTTAAAAAAAAAATTGAAAACAAAAAAAAACAGGATTGAAAGAAATTTTAAGAACTGCCACAAACATCAAAGAAAGAGAAATTTAATGTATGCCCTAGCCAGTTTTGAATCATTATTTAGGCACTGGGGCTGCTTGCAGCTTTTGATTTTTTTTTTTTTGATATTTTACAGAAAAAAAAAAAAGAAAAAATCATAAAAAAAGACTCAATAAAAATCTCTTTGTATGATAGAGCCCTTTAAGGATTTCTATTGAAACATTAATTATATTTTACTCAAATATTTTTTTTTTTTTTTTTTTTTTTTTTTTTTTTTTTTTAGAAAATGGCAAAAAAAGATTTCAAATGTAGAACACCCTTTTTACCACACCCTTTTACTAGCAGTTAATCTCATGGTGACAAGTATTTTATGGGGTAAAAGCTTTCATTAAAATCAAAACATATTTTTCTTTCAATCTTTCAATGATATTCTAGATAACTTGAAAAAAAGAAGAAAACAAAACTTTGATTCCTGATTTCAAAAAAACAAACTTGTCAAAAAGGATGTAATATTTGAAGCCCTTTGGCAATGGATTTGATTTCAAGAAGCCTATAATACATTGAAAAATTCCCAAAAAGAATATTTTGAAGATTTTGAATTGATTATCAAACTTTCTGAGTCTTTCAAGCACTAGAGAAAAGTTCAATGAGAACAAAAAGGAAAAGATCCAAAAATGCATTGAGACCGTTTGTTTATTTTCTTGATTTGTGGATGGATTTTTGAAGGTCCCAGAAGACTTTGGAAATTCTGAAAGGTTTTTTATAGGGGCTTTGCATACCAATCTACAAGTGTTATAAATTTGAAAAAATGAAACTCATGAAAATGCCTGTGTGTGCAAGAAATTGGGCACATTTATAATTTCTGTGTTTTTAAGCATATGGGCTGTGAAAAAAAAATGGCCAGAATCAAAAAAAAAAAAAAAAAAAAATGAGTAAGACCAACTTTGATTAAAGTTAGAATAATTCTTCATAGCATTGATTTGTTTTAAAATGTGGGGTATGGATCTGAGGGCATCCAGGCAATGTTATTTTAAATTTTTTAAAGATCATGTTTGGAATTTTTATTATTCAAAGATCAGATTAGTATGTTCCACTGGGATGAAATTTATTCTTTGAGGGAACAAAAACCAAAGAAAGTTGGTAAATAACAACTCAATTTCCTTTTTTTTCAATAAAATTGAGGAAATGTTTTGCAGATTAATACCAATCCAAAGAAAAACAAAAAATCATGCAACACATCTCTGAACCAAACTTCTTCAAAATGGTAAAAAAATATGGCATTAAAAATAAACACAAGAATTCTCAATTATTCCTGTTATGTAGATATTTCCAATTTGATTGATGAATTACATAAATATGGTGCAGCAATATCCTTACACCATCCAGGAATCAATTTTATTTTTGACTCCAAAACCTCAACAAAGTCATATCATGTTTCACCCACCATCCCAGGTGCTACACCTGCTGTCAGGTGCAGCCATTTTTTCCATGGTGACAAGGATTCAAGGGAAGAAAGAGGATACAGTAAAATTTTCAAAAAAAATTGGTTTTCCCTCTTGAAAAAATTTAAGTTGTCTCATAAAATACTCCAGATCCTCTGTCAATACAAAAACAAGCACCATTATGACAAAAGATAAGAAATTCAAAAGTATTATCTTGATGAGAAATCTCCCATTGAAGCCTTGTTACTTGAAATTTGCCATTCTGTTCTTTTCAAAGAATCAATAGTGTGAATTTTCACCTTAGGTTCTTATCTAATTCCCATCTTGATTCAATCAAGCTGCTCAAAAGTGTGAAAATTATGGCCAAAGATCAAATTAGTGGCAAGAGAAGAATTAATTGAAGCCAAAGAAATGATGAAAAACTGTGTCTTATAATGGCTAATGGCTCTGTTGATTGATTGGATGGATTCAAATGGATGAGTGGAAAGCATCAGGGAGGAAAACTCCTTAAGTAAAAAATATTGGCCTCTTGTGGGGCCATGATACAAAAAGACCATGTTACAACAAGAGAGATTGGCAAAACGTCTGCCCCAAAAGGGCTATACAGGCTTTAAAAGCCTTCTTATACAGTTTGGCCCCAAACAGCCCACATGTCATTTGATCCTGGCCATCAAAGATAAAACCTTCAAGTACAACTTGACCCTTCCCTATGACTTGGGGGTATCCACCTGTGGGAGCTGAACCAGCCACTTTGCTGTTTAGTCCCTGACTTGCTGAAATTTTTGTCCAGAAATAACCATCTCTTACAGCTGACAAGAATGGTTGCAGTCAACCAGCACCCTTACAGCACCCTGGGCTATGGCTCAAAACTAGCTGGGCTGGCCCCAGGCTGCCCCTGGGCCATCAAATTCACTCAAAATGCCTCCAAAAAATGCATGGCAGTGTGGTGGTTATTTATAGACACAAATAGAAGTAGGCTCAGCATTTGAAATTACTAGGAGGCTCAGAAGTGGGCAGTTGGGGAATGTGCTGCACAATAGGTTAAAAGAGTAAAAGTCAGGCTAATTTTGTACTCTTCCAGGGGAAAATCTCTGGCTCAGTAGCTATTGGGGTGCAGGTTTTGCAGCACAATAGCAGGGCTAAACAAGGGTTTTTTCCATTTGTGGAGAAAAGGCCATATTTTTTGCCTTTTGCCAATCAATAACTGAATTCTTGCATTTTTCAGAAAAATATTTGTGGTAAATAACTAACCCCCTCTGCCATTATTGATTTTGGAGGAAGAATGCAGTTGCAAGTGGTTGAAGCTATGGAATATTTATCCAAGAGTTGAATATGGGGTATGCAGGGAGATTATGGAGGATACCTAATCATTGGGAAAATTGAAAACTAAAGTCAAAGAGGCAGCATGCAGATTGATTGGGATCTGTAAGGAAGATTGAAAAGGATCTTTGATGATTCCATATGAAGGATCAAAGGGGATCTGATAAGGGAGATCAACAAGGATCTGACTTTAGTGCTTGATTGGGGAAAAGAAACTGGTAGGATAATTGGAGACTAAACTAGTATTAATGAAACTAATTTATGTGGAAAGATCAGCTAGGAGAATCAGGGCTAATAGTGAACCAACTCATTGTGGAGTGTGTTAGGGTGGGGGTGCAGGGAAATTCATTCTTTGTTTTAATGTTTTCTTTTTGGAGTTGTGTCTTGGTTTGTATACAAAAGGGGATTGTTATTTTAGTTGGGAAGGGGATATGGGATATTTATTGAATACTTAAAGCATGGAGTATTTATTTTATCTTATCATAGAATTGGAGGAATAAAATATTTTTAGAGGGAATATCTTATGATCAGAGTGTCTTTACTTGTGCCACAATAATTTTTTCTTAGGAGTAACTTGGAGTCTTAGAAGAAGAATATCTCAGTGCAGAGCTTGTTGGGGAGTCCAAACTTGTTTATTATTGTTATTTTATTGCACATCAGTCAAAGGACAAGTCTTCAGGACACAGAGGTGGGATTAGTGTGATATTTGGCGTAGAGCAGGTATTTTAAATCAAGGGAATAGACAAGTATTCAGTACTGGAGAAGAGTTGTTGTGGAAATTTAGTTTAGCAAACAGTTTCTTTCCACATATTTGGGGTTCTGGCCAGGAAATTCCTTCATTTTTTTAAATACCAGATCACCTAGGGCATTTTTCAAAGCAATTTTTACTAGTTTTTTTATCCCTTATGACATCAATGATGATCAGCAATTTTGAATAGGGAAAGGGCAGGGATTCTCTCCCTACTCATTGAACAGTACCGGCAAGTGGGATTTATCAACTTCCCCTGCTTCAGACAACAAGTACGGTGGGACCTCCACCAAGGGTGGCCATGGCAGGGCAATCAACATACGGGGTGCCAGAGGAGAATACAAAGGGGAGTGGAGAAAAGATCAAAAAAAGGGAATATCCTGCGGGTAGGTTCTGTCCGGAGGACATACATTGGTTTCTGGAATGGTTTGAGAACATGGACAAGAGCAAAGGCAAAAACAACATGGACAGGGTTTCTACAATTGTAAACTTCATCCCCAATGAGGAAGACCTGTGGGATGTGGAGGATATGGAGTGTTATCAGGAGAAGAATTGGGAGAGGTTTCAGAGGGAAATATTGGAAGAATGGGGAGCAAGGGAGAAGAGGTTCCTGGAAGTGGATTTCAAATATCTGGAATCCAAGGCAGCAAAAGCAGAGGAGTATCCTCAAGGACATTGTTTGGTGTGTACTGTTCCTCTTTGATTGGATACTGAAGTACCTTGCCTGCAAAAAGATTTTGGAGGACCATACAGATTTTGTCAAAAGAAAATTCTTGCAGGGTCTAAGCTTGGAGCTACAAGGGAGTGTCTATAGGAAGCTTTACAAAAGCAGATTAATTTGGAGATTGCAGGACAGATGAGTATCCCTCATTCTGGATATGAAGGAAATTCAAGCAGCAGTTGTGGGAAAATTGGAACTTGAGGAGCTCATGGATGAGGACCCAAAGAGGCAAGAAAAGGAGGAGGTTCAATTAAAGCAAGTGAAAGGGCTGGTAAAACCAAAAGAGACTGAAGAAATGAAAGAGATGTTTAGTGAAATGAACCTCTTTTTGCAAAAGGCTGTGGAGAAACCAGCTGCAACAGCCTTGGAATGGCTGGAGGCAACTTGTAATCCAGGCACCTTGGAAAGATGACAAACCTCCTGTTTCTTGGTGCTACTATTTTTGGGAGGAAGGGACTCTGAAGAGGATGTGAAAGTACCTGAGTACCAATGTTAAGAACAAGTTGGTGCAGACCAAGGGAAGGGATTTTTTTTCCAATCTGGAGAACCAATACCAGAACTTCCCAACAAACCCCCCAAAAAAAGACCTAGTTCATGCAGCGGCAGAGAAAAATGAGTTAAAAAACTCAGCCAGGTACACATTTCCCTTGTCTTGGGAACCCCCGCAGGTTGTGGCAGAAGTTGGGGCAGTTAGGTTCAAAGCAAGGAGGATGGAAATTGAGGCTCCGTCCCCTGCAAAGGTCCTGGAGCTGGTGGTGGTGGTTCAAGCGGGAGGATCCCACAGGAGGGCAGGAGAAGTAGAAAGGAGGATTTGTGCAACAGATCACCCAGTTTCCCTAACCTTGAAAGAGCTTGCATCCATTTCAATGGTATTGACCAAGGAGATGGTTGCAGTCTTTAGGAAGTATGTGGGGAATAAGGAGGAAAGCCCAAAGGCCAAAGAGGTGGCACGGGTTGGTTCTTGTAACACAGGGATATAAAATCTGGGAGTGGAAGGAGAAATGATGTTCCCTTTGGGGTATTTCAACATGCGTATTGGAGGCAAGAGGAGTTGTGCCATGGTAAATAATGCTTTGATGGTCAAATCCCTTCAATCTAAATTGGAAAAGGATACAAGCTTGGTTGGGAGAAAGGAAAACATTGGGAGGTTTGAAATGCATGGAGGAAGGAATAGTAGAATAAGAGATGATGGAAGTGGCAAAGGTATTGGCTCCGCTATCATATCTAGGGGGTGAGCAGGTTGGAGGTTATTCTTGGTAGGGCTTTCCTTTTTGAATTTTTTGTTTTACTTGGATTTAGGCTGGACATGAGGGAGGAAATCCTGGTTCAAATTTTACAAGACTCCCATATTTCATCCCAATAGTGGAAGTTGGGAAAACCAGATTTCATGCCCGCATATGAATGGCAGGCATGAGGAGCCACCTCTGGAGAATTTTTAAATTTTGGCCAAGGAAACTGTGCAGAAATGTATCTGTCTTTGCACTGAGGGTTGAATCAAAAGGAGCAAGGAGAGGGGGTCAATGCTCAGTTCCAAGCTCTCTGTGACAAGTGGAAGAGAATGGGGATTGGCGCAGCAATGATGGGTGCAGGGGTAAGAATCAAAGTGAGTCCTTCCGCATATGTGCCTCTGGTGGGTTTCAGCACAAGTATCTACCATTGTTCCAAAATTGTGAGAAACCAAGAATTTTTTGCAGGTTGGTGATTAAAATTGGAGGAGACAGGCAAAGGGGCAAAGGGGAAAAGTTGATGAAGGTTTGGTCCTGTGGGGGGAAGGGACAATCTGGTGGTCAGAAGGTTGGGGCCCCAGGATTTGAAACCACAAATGAAGCCAATCAGTTAGTTGCAGGACCCGTATAAGTTGCTTTTGAATCTGACGGGAATTGGAGCAAACAGAGCAAGTATAATGGAGGAGCAGATGGAAGAGCTTACCTTTGGGCCAGAAGGGTGGTTGAGTGAGGGGTAGATTGGGTTTTTAAAGGTGGTGATTTTCATGCGGATAAAGGAATTGGTGTTTTTTCTTGAGGAGCGGGGTTTTCTGAAGCACAAGATGGCGGACCCTTATCAAATTTTGATGGTGCCACACAAACCATAGCAGATCAAGCCAATACCTATCCTTGCAGCAATTGGAGATCAGTTCACAGAGTTGGTACAGGAGTAATTGTGGAAAAGAATTTTCAATCCTTTGTATTCTAGTTACTCAAGTCCAATTATTTCAGTGCTCAAGCTGGATGGGAAGAGTTTTCAGATCATCCATGACCTGCAAAAGCTCAACTCAGTCACCATTAGGGATGCAGGGTTGCCTCCAAAGGTGCAATGTTTTGTGGAAAACATGACAGGGAGAGTCTTCTATGTGTTGGTGGACTTGATGGGGGGTTATGATCAGCAGGAGCTTCATTCAGGGTCCCACCCAATGATTGAATTTGAGACATTGTTGGGGTGACTCCAGTTGAGGTGGCTTCTGCAAGGGGAACCAAATTCAGTGTCAGTCTATCAGGTGCAAATGACATGGATTCTGCAGGATGAAGTTCTGGATATGGTTTGGATATTTATTGAATATTTGGGGATCAAGGGGTTTTACAGTGACTATGGCGGGAAACCATTGCAGGTAACCCAAGGATAAGGCAGTTTTTTGGGAATACCCGCAGGACTTTGGAGAGGATCCTGTTTTGGGTTGAGGAAGAAAGGCTGAGGTTTTTTTGGTAAAAAATTTGCAGTGTGAATTCTGGCCTTTGATGTCCTTGGGCACAAGGTATCAGCAAAGTGGAGGCGTATAACTAACACTAACATCAACAATGTCCTTGATTGGCCTTGCCCATGGAATTCCACTGACCTGTCTCAGTTTTTAGGTTGGTGCCTATGGGTGCGGATCTTTATTGAGAAATTTGGGGAGATAGCAAGCACACTAAAAAGGGTAATTTGGAAAGGAGCCAAGTGGAATTGTACAGAGGAGTGCAATTGGGTGTTTTGCAAGTGGAAGGAGATTGTTGGGAGGCGGCTATTGGTGAAGGATTTGGAATTGAGAAGGGTGGGATCCAGTTGGAAGTAGATTACATCAAGTTTAGAAAGGGTGGAGTTCTTACTCAGGAGGATTAAGGGAAGGATTGACCCTTACTCTAAAAATTGGTAACCCTTTTGGATGTCAAATCTTGGTATTTGCAGCCAAAGTTAGAGTTGTACAGCAATTACAGAATGTCCTTTGGAGGGTGAAGTTTGAACCCCTGGTAGATGCAGAGGCACTAGCCAGGATGATGAATTCCCCAACCTTGCCTAATAATCCTAAGACTTGGTGGATTTTTGTACTTACAGTTGTTCAATTTCAGGGTCAGGAACATTCCGGGGAAGGAATTTTCAATGCTGGATGCCTTGGCATGATTTCTGGAGGTTTGGCAAACAGCAGAGGAAGATTTGGACAGGGATAGTAGGGGCTAAATGGACGCAGTGAAAAAGGGGGGAGCCGGCAAGCTAGCCCTGGAGCAATTTGGTAGGTTTCAGGTTTTGGAAAATGATCTCCAAACACTCAAAGTCCCAGAGGTTTTGCTTTTGGCAGAGATCAGATGGGTTTGGTGGAAGGTGCCACATTTCTTCTGTCAAAACGGTGTGGAGACTCCTTTGGGATTGGGTAAAGTTTAGCAAATAGCTTGCTGGCAGTCACTTGAGGGGGAATTTAGTACTACGACTACTGATAAGATAGACAAATACTAAACGTGGGTTTGAATTTCATGCCCCTCTAAGTACTATAGTAGTCTCACAACAATAAAAGAAAAGAGATTGGTGGCTGATTTTCAGATAGAGTTGCTACTATAGTAGTCTCTATCAGACCTAGGATCAATCTATTCAAGCTTGATAAGGAAGAAATTGTGGAACAGATATTTGACTGAGGCTATAGAAGCTGAGTAAGGGAAGAATATTTTATCTTGTCCTATCCATTTATATCTATCCTTTATTCTTTTTTAATTGTTTACTGATGAATACTCATTTAATGTTACAGGTGATGATTGATAAAGTTGAAATTTTTGAGCCTATAATTGATAATGATGGTGGTTGAAGATGATGAAGATGATGATGGATAATGATGATGGTTGAGGTAGTTGATGGATGATGGTGATGATGAATGATAGTGATGATGGATGGAGGTGATGATGGTTGGATGATGATGATGGATGATGATGATTGTTGAGGTAGGTGATGATGGATGATGATGATGATAGCCAAGGTATGTTTGATGCATGGTGATGTTCAATTTATGGGGAAATGATTGTGATGTTCAAAGTTATGGGTTATTGGGTAAATAATGGTGGTGGTGGATGGTCCAAAGTATGGGATATTGGGTTGGGTCATGGCCAAAAGTATGTGTTGATGATGATTGATGATGATGCTGATGCTGATGGTGGTGTTGTTGGTATGGGATAAGAGATAAGAGATGGTCAAGTTATGGGTTATTGGATAATGGTTTGAGGATGGCCAAGTATGGGTTAAGGGTGCCTAGGAGGCAAGGTGATCCCTGGAGGGGAGGATGGGG